>CAUYPK010072938.1:0-34117 GCA_963574355.1 Loris lydekkerianus | reverse complement strand
AGGGGGACAGGTGGGATCACACCTGTGGTGCATCTTACAAGGATATATGTGAAACTTAGTAAATGTAGAATGTAAATGTCCTAGCACAATAACTAAAAAAACGCCAGGAAGGCTATGTCAACCAGTGTGATGAAAATGTGTCAAACGGTCTATGAAGCTAGTGTATGATGCCCCATGATCATATCAATGTACACAGCTATGATTTAATTAAAAAAAAAAAAAGAAAAGAAAAGAAACAAGCAATCTAACAGTTAGCTGTACTTAGCTTTTATCTCTTCTTACTTACTGAGCAGACCTCATTCACCTTCACTCCCCTGAGACATTATGTTTCACAAATCTGGAAAATCTATACAATAAAAACACTAAGGATGCATTTTGAGTGGCATGGGGTAATATTTTTAGAATCTTGTTTCTAAAGGCACAAAAGCTAATAGTGTGACTCCACATGGAGTGGAAAATTACTTACATTATGTGTAAGGGAAGCTGTTGGCACAAACGTGGTGGAATACTTTCTACCTATTTGTGAATAAGAGATGGTGTTAATATATCAGATACGGTTTGTCTTCCAACCACCCCCATGTCTAATTACACTGTATAGGAAGCTAAGTAAGCACTGAACTAAGGGACGTGGATCACAGGCAGTTTAACCCCATTGTGACTTCCTCCTCACGCCACCCAGTTTTTTTTTTTTTTTTTTTTGATATTGTGAAGAACTTCATAATTACACATTTTGTGCCACTGAGAGATCCAGTGTATAATTACACGGTTCAAATACAGTAGTACTGGTTACTGTTCAAAAGACTGTAGCTACATGGGATTAAAGTGTATTTAACACTAATTGCATAGAAATGTGATGGTTCTATTACTTATTTTATTGTGAATAGGAATTGATAGAATCTACCCCATTTGTATGTGAAGGTGCTGTTATCCCCACATGCACTATTGTACGACTAGTTAGTATTAATTCTTTTGATATTTTAAGACCTAATTGTAAACATCATACAAGGATGATTAAATAGTGCATATTTAATACTTGTGTATTTTGGAATTCTTCACCGATTTCTTTTTCCTTTTTGTTTAACAAGCACCATCAAATAATCTCATCAGTGAACACCAGATGGCGCTGCATTGAATCGTGTTGCGTTTTTCAATATTCCACGAATTCCAGAAACAAGTGTAAGAAATAGATTAGTCTAACTCTCAATTTGGAAATGAAAGTTTTCAGACTCAGAGATGGTACATTATTTCCACATAATCACGTTAGGAATGAATGATCCAGCATTCACACCTTGTGGGATTTTAAACCCCCGGTCCTGTCTTTGGGACTGTGGTTTTGGTTGGATAAAAATTAGTGCCACAGGACAACAAATTGTAAATCCTGATGGTTGCACTTACTGGCTGTGCGACATGGGGCAAGCCGTTTAGCCATTTTCACATTTAGTTTTCTCATTTGTGGATAAAAGAGATTAAAAACACACCTGCCTTATAGCCTTCCTGGTTAAATTTATTAAATATAAACTCTGTAGAATGGAACTAAACGAGCCACGCAGCTGACGCTTTGCTCAGACGCATTCTCCTAGGAAATTCAGAGACCACACATGTGCCCCCATTTTCATAACCCCACAGCATTTTATTTTGTTCTGTAGTCAAAATGAGTCACCTTTTGCCCTTGAGGAGCTTACTTTCCAAGACAGGTACTTCAATGCAGAGATGCAGACAAAAAGACAAGTTCACGAGGAAGGTGAGTAGACAGAGATGGCGCAACGGTCCGGCCACACAGGTGAGGGGACGCTGCGAGGGGACTCCCAGGTGGGTGGACTCCCAGGTGGGTGGAAGGTCAGGTGGGTGGGCTCACGGGTGGGTGGACTCTCAGGTGGGTGGACTCTCAGGTGGGTGGAAGGTCAGGTGGGTGGAAGGTCAGGTGGGTGGGCTCAGGGGTGGGTGGACTCTCAGGTGGGTGGACTCCCAGGTGGGTGGACTCCCAGGTGGGTGGAAGGTCAGGTGGGTGGACTCACGGGTGGGTGGACTCTCAGGTGGGTGGATTCCCAGGTGGGTGGATTCCCAGATGAGTGGACTCTCAGGTGAGTCAACTCCCAGATCGGTGGATTACAAGGTGAGCAGACTCTCAGGTGGGTGGACTCACGGGTGGGTGGATTCCCAGGTGGGTGGATTCTTAGGTGAGTGGACTCCCAGGTGAGTGGATTCCCAGATGGGTGGATTTCTAGGTGAGGGGACTCCCTGGTGGGTGGATTCCCAGGTGGGTGGACTCCCAGGTGAGTGGAAGGTCAGGTGAGTGGACTCATGGGTGGGTGGATTTCCAGATGGGTGGGCTCCTGGTGGGTGGAATGTCAGGTGGGTGGACTCACAGGTGGGTGGACTCCCTGGTGGGTTGAATCTCAAGTGGGTGAACTCACGGGTGGGTGGATTCCCAGGTGAGTGGATTCTCAGGTGGGTGGATTCCCAGGTGGGTAGACTCAGAGGTGGTTGGATTCCCAGGTGGGTGGACTCTCAGGTGGGTGGATTCCAAGGTGGCTGGACTCTCAGGTGTATGGATTCCCAGGTGGATGGATTCCAAGGTGGGTGGACTCCCTGGTGGGTGGATTTCCAGGTAGGTGGATTCTCAGGTGTTTGGACTCCCAGGCGAGTGGATTCTCAGGTTGGTGGATTTTCAGGTGGGTGGACTCCCAGGCGAGTGGATTCCCAGTTGGGTAGATTCACAGGTGAGTTGCTTAGATCATAGGTGCGTCACGTGCCAGGTCTTTTCATCCCCTCTCAGGCCTCACTTAGCACCTGCGTTCTCTCCTGCTCTGTAGAGCTCCTCCTCTACCAGAGTTTGGTGTGATCCACATTCTGAGGTTAGTCTCTGCAAAGAATTATATTTCTGTATTCATCTTGACTTTTTCCTATTGTGGTGTCAGCTTACTTGCAGTTTACTTGCATGTAAAATGGGACTAATGTAAAAAGGCAGGACTAAGTATATCTTTGAAATTCTGCCCTAGTTTTTTTCTCTAGTCTTACATGGCAGACCCTCTCCCCTTTGCACACACATACACTTTAAATGTCTGTCCAAATGTCCCTTTTCATGGGTCTTTAGATCCTTAAAATCCCTCTGTCATATCCCTTGTTTCTTATATTTTGTTTAGCTCTCTCCCACAGTGAAAGAGCTTTTTCATGTGACTCGTTGTGGCCAATGAGAGATTAGCAAACGTCTTTTATGGAAGATGCGACTATAAGATCGCTGTGCAGAGAAGTTCATGCTAGCCTTGGGGAGAAATGGCAGAGGACCCAGATAAAAGCCATCACTGTGGCTTCAACCAACAGGGACAGGTTTCCCTGATTCACTGGGACGCGGTCAATCAAGAGATTACTGATGACAAGGATTCTATCATCTACCTTCTTGCTTTCAATTAAGAAGTTGCCTGATACTACTTTTCTTCCTGGCTTTTCCGTCACACACCCCATTTTCCTTCACTATACCCTTCCTTCTATATTTTCTTCATCCCAACCATAATTTCATCAATGATAAGAAATTTAGCCTGCCTTCATTTAAGAATCAGGTTTAGATGAAAGGAAGAAAGTAAACTATTGCAAATCATGTTTAGGTTATGTTATCATGGTTTTTTAATTGAATTATAATTTTTTTTTTTTTTTTTTTTTTTGCAGTTTTCGGCCGGGGCCGGGTTTGAACCTACCACTTATGGTATATGAAGCCAGCACCCTATTTCTTTGAACCACAGGCGCCTCCCTGAATTATAATTCTTTACTGTCATTACCATGGTAATGTGCTCACTATTTTATATATTTTATGTCTTAAAATACATATGTAATAAAATGTAGACATTACTATTATACACATATATATTAAAAATTGCATATCAGTGTAGTAAAGTAAGATGCCCCGAATAGCATAATTAATAAAAACTGAACTGGGACAAATAATTATTTATACTGATAAAATATTCCCCTGTGTGGCATAGGGAAAACTGTACCTACTACTGTTGATATTGTGAGGACGTCTGGCAATAATACATGCAAATACAAATAGCCTATGATGGAGCAGGATATAGAGCTGTTATGACTTCACTTTATTCTTTTTTGGACAGCACACCTTGTCAAACATCCAGGACTCCATTCCTAGTGTTTTGTCTGCATGAGACACTCCCATCATAAAAGACCATGAAAAGACCCCACATTAGTCCTTATGACAACTTAGCACTTTATAATGCATATGTAAATTACCTCATGTATATGTGATAAGATGAATATTTGCAATTTAAATTTTCTAATAGGATGTTACATTACTGACCTGGATATCCCTTCTGTGGCAAACCCCATGTTCTGGAGTTCACAAAGTCGCCTGTGCTTTGTCACTACCTCGATAGATCATTCCTGAGTTACTTTTTACTCTATAGTAAATTAGATTGAGAGACTGCTAGTGCTGCTCAGCACACCCATGAGACAGCAGTAACTTGATCAGGGTCATGCAGCCAATCAGTAATGGGGAAAAGCAGAGGCAGGCAACCTGAGAGCAGACCAATGATCAACTGTTATTTGGTCCTCGGGGAAGCAGGTCCTCAGGCAGGTACTGAGGTGAGTTACATGATGTACTTGCTTAAATAGCATCAAGAGCATCTCTTGGGAACCCCAGGGTCAGGACAGTCGAGTTCTGTTATTCTGAAACTGAAGCTGTGTTTCTGAAGCCAGCTAAGATTCTTTCCTTCTGTCTGTTTTTCCACTATTTCTTAGTAGCCATTCTTTGGGTAACTTGGATTCAGAAAAGAATCCAGACTTAGTCCAGATGTATTCCTATATTTTATGTGTGTTTCAGTAGTTTCACAGAATCATAAAAATTCTGAAGGTCAGAGTTTAGTATCATCTGACATGGCCATTTTGAAATATTTAAATTTCCTCTGTAATAATTCTGTTGGGAAATATTTAGTCTCTGCTTGAGCACATTTCTTGCAAAGAAACTCATTGCCACTAGAGTAGTCCGTTCATTTCCTTAAATTTTTTATTGGCATAAATAACTTGATTCTCTTGCATTCTGTCTGCTCCATTATCTTTGGTTTCATTAATAGATCACGAGATATTTGAAGCATAAAATTGTGATTTTTCCTTGTCCTCAGGATTCCTCATGCCTTCCAGTGCCTAGAAAAAAAATCTACAGTTCTTTTTTAATTTCCTCATTAGTGTGATTTCAGATTAAGGAAGAACATATAGCCCCTGAGTCCGTTATGAGTCCGTTATGGCTCTCTTTCCAGCTACAGCAATCGATTTGTGATTTGGGGAAATTTACCTACATTTACTTACATTTCATGCTTTCTCTAACAAATGAGATGAAACTGTTTTATAAGCTGATATTTCAGGCAGCTATTCAAATGATTTGCTCCTTTATTTAATAAATCTAGAAAGCCATATAACATGGTTGGTTGATTAGAAATGGATACCAAGTAAATACTATAGATTTTCTTTCTATTTTTGTTCTTATCAATGGCCTCCTCACCTTGTACTTACACAATTGCTAATACACCTTCAATGTGAATATTTTTTCTTTTCTTTTTTCTTTTTAATTTTTTATTAAATAATAGCTGTGTACATTAATGCAATCATAGGGTACAATGTGCTGGGTTTTATATACAATTTTAAATATTTTCATCAAACTGGTTAACATAGCCTTTACAGCATTTTCTTAGTTATTGTGTTAAGACATTTATACTCTACACTTAGTAAATTTAATATGTACCCTTGTAAAATGTACCGTAGGTGTGGTCCCATCAATTACCCTCCTTCTACCCATCCTTCCCTCGCCTCCCCCCCACACACACACACACTTCTCGGGCTATAGTTGGGTTATAGTTTTCATAAGAAAGCTATAAATTGGTTTTATAGTAGGGCTGAGTACATTGGATACTTTTTCTTCCATTCTTGAGATATTTTGCCAAGAAGAATATGTTCCATCCCCCTCCATGTAAACATGAAGGAGGTAAAGTCTCCCCATTTTTTAGGCTGCATAATATTCCATGGTGTACCTATAGCAATTTATTAATTCTTTCATGAATATGGAGATTTCAAAATCAGTTAGATATTTCTGACCAGATAGGCATATGATACTGGCAGATACTCTGCTAGTGATATGGTAGGTTACCTTGATTACTTGCCTAAGGCCACAGAAACTAAGTGCAATCCTTTGGTAGGTAACTGTTTCAGTCAAAGACCTACTTCTGTCCTGAGCCAGCCTTCTTGCAATTCTGCAAAAAAGGGTGCCAGGGTAATATATTGTGCCTGCATCTCATAAATAATTTAGGGTGTATTTCATGTGTGTATGTGAAAAACAAATGTTTACTCAACTGTAGGATCCTCATTCAAGTTAATCAGTATATTCTTTGTTATTAAAATGGAAATTTTACTGTGGATCTCTTGATTTATATATTGATGTTTTGGAACCAGTGGTGTGACCATGCAACTCTTTAAATTTATAAAGCACCAGGTTGCTGCCACCCCTGCTGCAATACCAATCATGTGGGAGTTACCAGACCAGCAGGCAATATTGAGATATGTTCATAAATTTGCCAGTTTACCCATCTCTATGACTTTGTAAATTACTTTTCTTGATGTTCATTAAGAAATTTGAAGCAACCGACACATTTCACAGCTAATTTCAAGCTTAGTTTCTGGATATTAATCTTACCAGTTTTAGGCTGTTTGTGGATAAGCCGAAAGACAGTGTATTCGATTTTTGTCTTTCTACATCTGTTGTCAGGGTAACTGTGAACCCAGCCATTCTCTTTTAGTTCAATCAAGTAAGCTTGTGACAGTACAATTTCAACATATCATGTGGTCTCACAATCTTCTGACACTACATAAGCTGTTTCACTATAATGTACTGCTTGTAGTCTAACGGTATTTATGGTTTCTCTTTACCATCACCACTGTCTTTACAAAATGTTTTATACGTTACTTGGTTATGGTGCATATTTTTATCTATAATTAAAAAAAAAAAGATAAAAAAAAAAAGCTTGTTGTCTTTTTGTGAGCCTCAACATTTAATTTATTTCCAATATCTGGGAAACTTGCCACCCTATAAATTTTTTCCTAGATGAAATTTAGGGCATCTAAAAAGAGCTGAGTGTTGAATTGCCCAAAGAATATGATGTTTTAAGGACCTCTTTTGTGGATATAAAGTTATGATTGGAATGGCAAAATATTTTGTGTCCAAGGTAGGTTGGCCTGTGATTATAGAAAACTCTTTAATATTTTTTTATGTAGAAAGGCTTTTAATATTTAGAGGCAGTATGTTTTACAGTGTTTAGCATTGTATTATTTAACTCTAGAATATTAAATATTTGCAAAATGAATTCCTTACCACCTTATTTCTCTGTGGCTCTGTGCACATATTTTCTCATGTATTAACTCATTTAGCATAACAACTTGGAAAAGTTGTTATTATGTTCAGTTTATAGATGAAGAAAGCTAAATCTCAAGACAGGTGAGAGGATTTTCCTGAGGTCATTCAACTAATTAAGCAACTGAGTTGAGAGTGAAACCTGAGTTTTTTTGACTGTCAGTAGAATGTTAGTTCAACTCCACTGGCTGTTTAGTGAAAGGTCTTCTTCTAGGTCTTTAAACCTTCAAGGAGATAAAATAGAAGAGGAGAAAGGCCTGTATATAAATGAGACAATTGTCAAAATGCCTAAGATATTAGGTAGAAAGAAAAACAATGACTATAGAGAATTAAAAATATATGTAAGGGGCGGCACCTGTGGCTCAAAGGAGTAGGGACCCAGCCTTATATACTGGAGGTGGTGGGTTCAACACCAGCCCTGGCCAAAAACTGCAAAAAAAAAAAAAAAAAAAAAAGTATATATATATATATATATATAAATACTATATAAATAACTATATTTATATATGTACAAATAATAAATGGAATTTTATATATAAAAATAACTATTTATATATAATAACTATATATAAATATATAAATAACTATATTCACATATATAAATACATATAAATAGTTGTATATAAATAAATATATATACAACTATTTATATATATAAATAAATTATGGAATTCATTGTCCTTCCTTTATTCTAACACTTACAAAAATAAAATTTAACTTTCTGTCAACATCTCTGTATCTTCTGGAAGATTATCTACTTTCTGAGTTCACAAGCCTCTTCTGCCTTTTTCATAGCTGTATTCCCAGTGACAAGCACTATGCTTGCATCATAGTATTTGATCAATAAAGTTTGTTGGATGAAGGATAAATGCATGCTATGAAAGCACACAGGAATTTTCTCTTCTCTGACTTTACAGATATGGAGAACCACATGAAGATGATAAATCTTAAGGCAGACAAGATGAAATAGCCTGGGCTCTGTGTTTAGCTACAGGTACCAACATTACCATCTCCCTTATTCTTGAGTGAACATGAA
Source organism: Loris lydekkerianus (assembly GCA_963574355.1). Lineage (NCBI taxonomy): Eukaryota > Metazoa > Chordata > Mammalia > Primates > Lorisidae > Loris > Loris lydekkerianus. The sequence continues at coordinate 25,679 of CAUYPK010072938.1, read as the reverse complement.
CAACACTTATTCTTTATGAGTCTGAGTTTCCTCATCTACAAAATGGAGGCTAAACCTAAGTCAGAGGATTGCTGGTTTAATGGTGGTAACCATATGGATGTCAAAAATGAGTATTCTCGCTGGGTGCAGTGGCTCACGCCTGTAATCCCAGCACTGTGGAAGGCTGAGGAGGGAGAATTGTTTGAGCTCAGGAGTTCAAGACTTGCCTGAGTGAGAGTGAGACTCCGAATCATTAAAAAAAAAAAAAAAACAGCCAGAATTGCAGCAATTGCCTGTCATCCCAGCTGCTTCCAGAGGCTGAGAAAGCAGGATACTCACAGCCTGAGTCTGAGGTTGCAGTGAGCTATGATTCCTCTGCATCCCCTGGGGGGCATAGGATGGGGCTCTGTCTCAACAACAGCAATAACAACAACAACAAAATGTATGTTTTCTTTTAACTTTTGTAATGCACAGCCTTTATGATTATTTTCCTCATATCTGGGAATTCATCTAACTGTGGAGAATTTAGACATTTTAAAATAAGAAATACAAAGAAAATACACAATATATAATTTAAGGTTATAACTCAAGGCTGGTCATGGTGGCTCGTGTCTGTAATCCTAGCATTTGGGGAGGCCAAGGGAGGAAGAGTGCTTGAAGCCAGGTGTTTAGGATGAAGCTGGACAACATAGAGAGACCTTGTATCTATAAAAAATAGAAAAATTTGCTAGGCATGGGAGAACACACCTGTATTCCACATTATTTGGGAGGCTAAAGCAGGAAGATCAACTTGAGCCCAGGAATTAGAGGTGGCTGTGAAGTATGATGATGTCACTTGGGCAACATAGTGAGACCTTGTATCAAAAAATAAATAAGAATAAAAGAAATTTATAATCCAAGAAAATGATCCTCCATGTTTTATACTGGGGAAGGTTTATCCAAATACTCAAATTACATTTTAAATATTAAAGGCTAAGTATATAGGGCTCAGATTCTTGTTAGCCAGAAATAGAAATTAAAAAGTAGAATTGTGTAAGAAAGAGTCATTCTTTCTGGCCAAATAGAGAATGGAAGAAGGATGTGGAGGGAGAAAATATAAATCTAGATAGTTAAGGCATCTCTCTATTCCCTTATATTGGCTTAGGCTCAGATGGAGAGTCTATGGATATATGAAGACAGAAATAGCATTGGCAGAGGAATTTTGGTACTATCTAATTCTAGATTAGGAATCCGGAAATAGATTATTTCTCTGGCAGTTCTAACATAGAAGTAGGGTGCAATTATCTATAGTTCTCAGTTTCAAATGATATCAAAACTGAGATGAGAGACAGCAGATGCTATGGGTCCTGCCATGGTAGGAAAAAGCACCCCTACCCTAGAGACCAGTGGGCCCAAAATGAAGTTATTCAAGCATCTTGAGTATTAGTCAATCAGGATCTAGGATAAGGCCTTCAAAGGAAGTATCACTCTGCTCTAATGAAGCAACATAAGAAGGACAATGTCAATCTTACACTTCATAATGGAGATTATCAAAACTCCCAGTGACCAAAGTAGGATACAGTAAAATAAATCAGAAGAATCTGAGAACCTTTTCCCTTTCAACCAAAAAGCAAGCTATGAAATTTTATAAACCACACGTCTCCAATTAGGAATCTGGATGTAAACATGGGGAAAGCATTAGGGGTCTAGAAAAATACTGATGATTTTTTACCTGGTGATAATATTTCTTAATGGGCTTTTAAACTACTTAGCAGGCTAAGTTTACTAAAGGGGACTAGTTTAAACCACTTAGCAGACAAAATTTACCAAAGGAGACTAAATTAAATTACTAATTTTCTACCTAACCAGTAAGTGGCATTATAAGTAACAGCAGATTCATTACAAATTGAATAAAGGAGATATTTTTGCTTTTTGTTTGTATTTGTCCCATTTGTAATGCAATTAAGTTTTGAAACTCTACTGCATTAGTAAGATATGAATTTTTTTAGTGTTCTAGTTCCTCAACATTAGAAATATAGCTGAAATTATAAACTGTGTAATGGGCTGTTTTAATGTCATAATATTGTTTTTTTTTTTTTTTTTTTTTCCCCAGGATTCTCCCCTCTTTGCTCTTTGATAGAAGAAACACAGGTGATCAAAATTTTAGGAGTTCATATTGTAAAAATATTTTAAACAAAAGCTGATAATTTAGAACTTCCAATTTCAGGTGCAACATGTTAAGAGCTAGTCATCACTCCCATCCTCACAAAAATAAAAACCTAAACAAACTTAAAATCAGTGATTTACCTTGAACTTACCCCAGAACTGAAGTTATAAGGAAAACTAAATCTCTTAAAATCTGGTGAAAAGCAATATTCATAGATGCTGCTGTAAATTGATCACCTGGAGAAAAAAATTATTAGCCATTATAAAAGGCTAGGGACGGCTAAGTGGTATTTGATGAAGTGCTGAAGATAAAGTATACATGAAATCCTCTCAGAGCCTTCTCTGTAACAAAATTTAGCATAGAGGAAGGAATTTTCCAAAGCATCATTATGAAACTTGATTCAACAGGGAGCTGAAAGATCTCTACAAGGAAAACTACAAGACACAGATAAAAGAAACTGTAGTTTATACAAACACATGGAAAATATCCCATGGTCACAGATCAAATTGATACAATGAATATCACTGAAATGACCATGTTGCCCAATAATGCGATCTACAGATTCAATGCAATTTTCTATCAAAATACCCATCTTATTTTTCACAAAATTAGGGGAAAAGCATTAAAATTCACATAAAACCTAAAAAAGAGCCTAAATAGCCAAACCAAATGAAAGCAAAAGAATAAAGCTGGAAGCATCACATTAACAGACTCTACATTATATCACAAGGGCATAGTAAACAAAACAGCATGGTACTAGGATAAAAGTGGGCCCCCAAATCAATAGAATAGAGAACCTAAAAAATAAATTCACCTACTTATAGCAAAAATAAATTTGACAAAGTCAACAAGACCATACACGGGGAAGGGACACCCCTTTTAATAAATGGTACTGGGAAAATTGGATTGCAATATGCAGAATAATGAAACTGGGTCCTTATCTCTCACTGTATAAAAAACTAAAGATGGATAATAGACTTAAATGTAATACCTGAAACTTCAAAAATACAAAAAAAAAAAAAAACTTAGAGAAAACACTTCTGGACATTGCTCTAAGCAATGAATGAATGACCAAGACCTCAAATGCAAAGTCAATGAAAACAAAAATAGATAAATGTGAATTTAATTAACTGAAAAGATCTGCACAGCAAAAGAAATAGTCAACCCAGTGAACAAAAAACTGAAGATTGGGAGAAAATATTTTTAAACCATGGGGACTGATACTCAGAATTTACAAGGAACTCAACAACAACAACAAATAACTACAAATAATCTTATTAAAAGGTGGGGAAAGAACATGAATAGGCCTTTAGTCAAAATAATAAAATAAAACATACAAATATCAACAGGCTTATGAAAGAAAGGTTTAACATCATTGATCACCAGAGAAGTGAAAATTAAAACCCCAATGAGATAGAATCTTATACCATTCAAAATGGCTATTGTTAAAAAGACAAAAATAAAAAAGATATTGGTGAGGATGAAGAGAAAAGGGTGGTGGGAATGTAAATGAGTATAACCTCTATGAAAAACAGTATAGTATTTCTCAAATAACTAAAAGGAGAACTACCATTAAATCCAGTAATCCCACTACCGGGTATCTACACAAAGAAAAAGAAATCATTATATCAAAAAGATATCTGCCCTCATATGTTTATAGCAGCACTATTACAGTATCAAATGTATGGAATCAACCTAATTTCCACCAAAGTATGACTAGACAAAGAAAATATGATGTACATATACAATGTAATACTGTGCAGCCATAAAAAAATGAAACCAATTTCCTGCATTAACATGGTTTAAACAGGAAGACATTATTGTAAATCAAACAAGTCAAACACAGATAAATACTGAATGTTCTCACATCTTAGTGGGTGCTAAATAATATGTGCAAGTGGACATAGTGTTTCAAATGACAAACAGTGGAGTGTTGAAAGGATGAGGGAGTGGTAGGAGTGTGGTTGATAAGACATTACTTAAGTTCCAACCAGGTCAGTGGGCTTCATCATTAGTTGTTTATAATTATGGCCTTAGACTCTATTCACACCTCTATTCTTATTTGGAACAAGCAAAATATGTTTAGATTGAAGGTCTAGAATTGCCAACTCTTAATTCAAGATGTATTTAGAATCAAAATTATTTCAAGCACTTACATTTTAAAAGAAAAGCTCTCTGATTATAATTTCTGGTACTAAAGTGCACATAAGCCTTTTAAGTCAGAAGAATAAAGAAGAAAAATTGACCAATATTGCTAGACGGCTCTTAACCCTCCAAAGTCATCTCTAACAGTTAATATGGTGTATGACAATGTAATATTATTGGTAGTACGTGCAAGGTACTTAGCATATACTAGCATGTAAGAAGCATTGAAAAGTCCTGCCTGGGTGTTGTTCTGATGTGCAGTAAGTGCATAGGACAGATTAAAGAATGTTATGTTGGAAGAAAGAAGATTAGAACCTATGGGATAAACAGCAGAGCAAATAGAAAAGGCCGGGTGTATTTGAAAAGTACAGGGAGTTATTAACTTTAGCTATCACAGTTTTGGAAAATATTCACCATATAGTCATTAAAATTATTTTTGTATCACCTACATAACATTAAAAACCACAAACCAAAAAGTTTTATAAAACATTTAACTGGTTTATCTTTGGAGACAGACCTAATCAGAATCATTTAGGAGTGTCACTACAGATCGCATTCTCATCCAAGAAGCTGTGGTGTCATGAGTACTAAAGTACTGAATATATAACTGATTTTCTTTGTGGTATATTTTTCTATGTATATGTGCTTGTAAAGTCTCCTTTGTATGAAAAAATAGGCTTTCTGTAAGTCATTTGACTTTGATATTGTTCTCTATTTTATTAAACTTCATTAACTTATTAGAAATTATAAGTAAATAAATAAAATATAATATCTACTAATGAGGATTCAAAAGATACCTATTTATTAACTCAGAACATATATTTTTCTCATAAAATGAATATGAAAATCATTACTTGTAAGAATATTTTTGAACTTCTTGTTCAAATTCTATTCATAAACCCTACTCTTGATTCTTTTTTGTTAGAAAGAAGAAAAAATAATGTAATATAAGTAACAATGAAAAAATAGAAGAATTTTCTTTACATATCTGAGGAAAATCTTTTCAAAATCCTCTCCAACAGTACCTTTCCTCTTCCAAGTATTTCAAAGTGTTGAAGGGAGAAAATTCAATAGTGATTTTATTTAGCTGGAGAACATGACAAACCAAAACATCAAATTCTAAATCTGCTCTTTTTTCTTCTCTGAAATTTCCCCATTTTAAAAGTTATATTTAAAATTTTTTATAAAATTATCCAATTTAAAAGGGATATGATTTCCACTCCTCTGAGACCTAGCAGAAGCAAGAAAGAAAATCAGATTGTTGAGGAAGACAATTATGCAAACAACTAATTACAATTACATTGAAATGGAATACATTCTTTAACATCATTCTGTGAGAGGGCAGAAGAAATAGTTAACTACAGTTGGTGAATAAAATAAATATTTGGAAACCTTATGTGAAAAAAAACATTGGAATTTGTGTGGAATGGTCAGTTAGAAAGGCCATGTTTGGGGGGGAAGTCAAGATGGCTGACTAGAAGTAGCTTTCACCAGAGTCTCCTGTCCAGAGAGAGAGATCTTGGACTAAAAGTGGACATGGAGAAGCCAAAGGTGAGGAGCTGAGCCCAGGGAAAGTGAGATGCACCTCACACCTCACCCCTGCTGAGACAAGCTACAAGGGCAAGAAAGAGCAAAACAGATGACAAAGTTTAGGTGCCCAGCAGCTAGTCAGAAGGCACCCATTGCCAAGGGGACAGAAAACTCCTCCCCAACCTGGGAAGGTCGACAGCAGGCTTTCTGCCAGTGAGCAAGGAACAAAGGAACTTTTATCTCACTTCATGAGACAGAGCCACTAAATCCCCTGTTTCTCCTACACTTGGGCTTCTTCCTCTGAGGCCAAGCTCCATCCTGCCTGGCATGTCTGTAATTCTGACCCCACATTTCACATTTCCCCCTATTCTGGTTGCCTGACAGACTGCTCCCTGCAGAGGCCAGAGTGTTTGGCACATTTGCTGAAAGGTGGAGACATTAAGTGGGCCCCTGAGCTGCAGAATGGAAACAGTGATGCTACAATTATGATTTTGGTAGGGAGAGGGGTGAACTATCCCAACTTTCTTTCTCACTAGAAAAGACCCTTCTCCAGTCCCCTGGGGACTTTCAGATAGATTCACCATGGATTTTTGTTTTCTGATCATCTGAACACTGTGTGAACTTGTTTGAGTGGGTATTACTCATGCTGCCTGAGTTTGTCTCGAACTCTTGGCTACAGGCATCCATGGGTTCTTTATCTCCTGCTTCTGCTCTCTGGGACTGCTAGTTCACCACATGTTTGACTTTATTTGAGTGGAAGGTCGGGGTTACTGCACTGAGGGGCAGATTCAAAGGGTCTGTGCATGAATTCCCTTCCTCTAGCTCTCAGCAGCCGGGGTGAGGCTACAGGTGTTTGTATATTTGTTCAGAAGAGATTCCAACAAAAATACCACAACCCCTTAAGATTGGGTAAAGGGTAGGCTGACATCAAGACAGAGAAAGCTGTGCTATCTCATTAAGCCAGCCCTCAGAGTCTCTGGATGCAGCCATGAAAAAGAATTTATGCAAAGCTGAAGGGGGAAAGCCACAGTTACAAGCCCCAGATCATTGGAGAAGGGATGGTCAACTCCAGTTCCTGGGTCCTCCTGATCCAATCTCATCACACCAGTTTTAATGGGCAAATAGGTTAGTACAGAGTTTCCTAAATGCACCCAATTAGATTATCTCTTAATAATTATTCAACCACAGCCTACCATTTCAGATAAAAATATAATTAAAATATTTTCAAAAAACCTTGAAAATATTCAGGGGAGGAAGCAGCAGAATAACTCTGGCAATGTGAAAAAACAGAGCAGATGAACTTCCCCAAGAGATTACAGAGGTGAATACAACAAAAAATACCATCCATGGAGAAATTGCTGAAATGCCAAAAATAAAATTCTGAATATAGATGGCAAGTAAGATCATTGGAATGGGGGAAAAGATGGAAATAGAAATGCAAAAAAAAAGTTCAAAAGTTCTCTCAAAAAATTAATGAATTCAAAGACAAAGTCAACAAGAATATGGACATAATGAAGAAGGATACAGTAGAGCTTAGGGAAATAAAAGAGGCAGTTGAGGCAGTTTGAATACTTGATGTATTCAAAATATATCAAGGACCCTAGGTAATAGTTCAATAGGGATAATAAAGAATTTTATAAATTAAAGGCAAGACTTTTGAGTTATCCCAAGCATTCAAAGGACAGAAAAAAAGGCAAACAAAAAGAAAATATTCTCTGAGAGAATGATGGGATCATTCTAAAAGATCAAACATTCATATCATAGGGATTCCTGAAAGGGAAGAGGATGGTCCAAAAGGCATGGATGCTCTTTTCCAAGAGATTATGGTGGAGAATTTCCAAAGCATTGCAAGAGACATAGAAATTCTAGTAGTAGATAGTTTCAGAACTGCAGCACAACTCAATCCAAACAAATCATCTCCTAGACACATTGTAATTAACTTTAACAGAGTTGATAAGGAGAAAACCCTGCAACCAGCCTGGCACAAAAAAAAAAATTTTTTTTCTTCCCTACAAAGTGAAAAATATCAAGATGGCCACAGATCTTTTAGCTGAAACTTTTCAAGCAAGAAGAGGATGTTAATTGACCTTTAACCTTCTAAAACAAAACAATTTGCAGCCTAAGATTCTGTATTCTGCTAAACTGAATTTCCCTTGTGAAGGACAAATCAAATTTTTTCCTGACATACAAATATTGAGATCGTTTGCCATAACTAGATTAGCTTTATAGTAAGTAAACACACTCATTCTTCATAATGACCAGCAGGATGGTCCACCAGCACAGTAATATGGAACCAACCATATTAGTATGAAGCCATTGTTTAATAAACAATATATATTTCTGCACTATAATAGTTGTATATTTTAACACCTCTTAATTGAACAATTAAGCCTAACTTCCACAATGATGAAAGGTATACAAATAACCTCTGGATCTCTGAAAAATGAGATGACCAAGACTCCACCATATCTATCAATTCTCTCAATAAATGTGAATAGCTTGAATTTTCTTCTAAAAAGTCACAGACTGGCTGATGGGAAATAAAAACTCAGGCCAGATATCTGTTGTCTGCAAGAAACACATATAACATCAAAGGATAAAACAATACTCAGGGTGAAGGGATGGAAAAAACTAATCCAGGCAAATGAAAGACAAAATAAAGCAGGGGTTGAAATTTTATTTGCAGATATAATTGGATTTAAACCAATGAAAATGAAGGAACACAAAGATGTATACTACATACTTGCCAAGGGAAGCACACAAAATGAAGAGATTCCAATAATTAATATTTATGCACTCTACCTGAATGCTCCTCATTTTATAAAACAAACCCTGATAGGAACAATATATATTTCTGCAGTATAATAGTTGTATATTTTAACACCTCTTTGGAAGTACTGGATAGATCTTCCAAAGAAAAACTAAACAAAGAAATAATGGACTTAAACGTGACCCTAGAATGAATGGACCTAACAGACATATACAGAACATTTCATCCTAACAAAACAGAATGAATACACATTCTTTTCATCAGTCCATGGATCATACCCCAAAATTGATCATATCTTAGGACATAAGTCTAATATCAACAAATTTAAAAAAATAGAAATTTGTCCTTGTATCTTCTTGGACCATCATGTTATAAAAGTTGAACTCAATAGCAACAGAAAGAAAGTAATGGAAACTAAATAACCTTATGTTGAATGATAGCTGAGTCAAAGATGGGATAAAGAAGGAAATCATCATATTGCTGGAACAAAATGATAATGAAGTTGCAAACTATCAAAACCCATGGGATTCTGTAAAGGCAGGCCTAAGAGGGAAATATTTAGCACTAGAAATCTTCATCAATAAAACAGAAAGTTATCAAGTCAGCAATCTAATTGTCCATCTCAAGCAACTAGAAGCAGAAGAATGATCCAACCCTAAACCCAGAAGAAGAAAAGAAATAACCACAATTAGAGCAGAATTAAATGAAATTGAAATCAAAAGCATCATTTAGAAGAAACAAAAAGTTGGTTCTTTTAAAAAGAATAATAAAATAGATAAACTCTTGGCCAGACCAACCAGAAACAGAAAAGTAAGATCTCTAATAATGTCAATCAGAAACAATAAAGTGGAAATAACAATTAATACCATAGAAATGCAAAAGATCCTCAATGATTACTACAAAAAACTCTATGCCCAAAAATATGGGCATAGAGGAAATGAACTAATACCTTAAAGCATGCCACCCTCTTAAACTCAACCAGAAAGAATTAGAAATTTTGAATAGACTTATATCAAGCACTGAAATAGCATCAACTATATAAGATATTCCAAGAAAAGAAAAGCTCTGGAATAAATGGTTTAACACCAGAATTCTACAAAAAAATTCAAAGAACTAGTTCCTGTATTGCATAATTCATTCCCAAAAGTAGAGAATGAAAGAATCCTTCCCAACATATATCACCCTGATCCCAAAACCAGGAGAGGAAAGCTGTACACCAATATCATTAGTGAATATCCATGTAAAATTATTTAATAAGATCTTAGCAAGCAGAATACAGAGAAATATAAAAAAAGTTATACAACTTGAGCAAGTTGTTTTTGTCCCAGGGATGCATGGTTGGTTCCATATATGTAACACCATAAATATAATTCACCACATAAATAAAATTAAAAACAAAGACCATATTATTCTCTAAATTGATGCAGATAGGGTTTTTGATAATATCCAGCATCTTTCCATGATAAGAACACTTAAGAAACTAGGCTTAGGTGGGACATTTCTTAAACTGAGAGAGACTATCTACAGCAAACCCACAGCCAATATCGTATTGAATAGAGTAAAACAGAAAGCAGTTCCACTCAGATCTGGAACTAGACAGGGATGCCCACTGTCACCTCTGCTATTCAACATAGTGCTGGAAGTCCTGGCCATTGCAATTAGGCAAGAAAAAAAGATCAAGGTATTCTAATAGGCACAGAGGAGGTCAAACTTTTGCTCTTTGAAGATGACATAATTTTATACCTGGAAAGCCCCAGGGACTCTACTACAAAGTTCTTAAAAGTGATCAAGAAGTACAGCAGCATCTCAGGATATAAAATCATTGCTTACAATTCAGTAACCATCACATATGCCAAGAACAGTCAAGCTGAGTATCGAATCAAAGACACAGTACCCTTAACAGTAGCTCCAAAAAGATGAAATAGCTTGGAATATATATATATATATATATATAGCAAATTATTTGAAATATCTCTATAAAGAGAACCATGAAACCATAAGGAAAGAAATATCAGAAGACAAAGAAAGGGAATAACATACCATGCTTATGGCTGAGAATTATCAACATTGTTAAAATGTCCGTACTACCAAAAGCAATCTACAGATTCAATGCAATTCCCATCAATGCACCAATGTCATACTTTGAATAACTTGAAAAAATAGTGTTTTGTTTCATATGGAACCAGAAAAAAAACAAATATCCAACACAATTTTTAGAAATAAAAACAAATCTGGAGACATCACATTACCAGACTTCAGGTTATTCGTCTAATATAGTGATCAAAATAGCATGTTACTGGCACAAAAATAGAGATATAGATCTATAAAATAGACTAGAGAATCTGGAATTAACCCACCCACAAATTGTCATTTGATCTTTGATAAACCTAACAAAAACATTCACTTGGGAAAAGAATCTCTATTTAATAAATGACACTGCAAGATCTTGTTAGCGACATGTAGAAGACTGAAACTAGACCCACACCTTTCACCATTGACAAAAATTGATTCTTACTGGATAAAATATTTAAATTTAAGATTAAAAAAAAACAATAAAAATTGTAGAAGAGAGTGTGGAAACAACAGTTGAAAATATTAAAGATTTTATGATGAAGAGCCCCCTGGCAATTGCAGCAACACCAAAAATAAATAACTAGGATTTGATCAAACTAAAAAGCTTTCACGCAACTAAGGGCAGCACAACTAAAGCAAAAAGACAGCCTTGGGAATGGGAGAACATTTTTGCTTGCTATGAAACTGACAAGAGCCTGATGATTAGACTCTATAGAGAACTTAAATTAAGCAACGAGAAAAGAGCAAACAACCCCATTTATAAGTGGGCAAGAGACTTGAAAATAAAATTCTATGAAACTGACAGAATCGCCAAGAAACACATTTAAAAATGCTCATCGTTTTTAACCATTAGAGAAATTCAAATCAAAACTACTCTGAGATATCACCTAACTCCTGCAAGATTTGCCCATATAGCAAAGTCCCAAATCTGAAGATGCTGGTGTGAATGTGGAGAGAAGAGAACACTTTTGCACTGCTGGAGGGTTCCATACAACCTTTATGAAAAGAAGTATGGAAAATTCTTAAAGAACTAAGTATTGACCTTCCAATTGATCCCGCGATTCCATTACTAGGTATCTATGCAAAAGAACAAAAATCATTTTTCCACAAAGACATTTGCACCAGAATGTTTATTGTAGCTCAATTCATAATTGCTGAATCGTGGAAGCAACACAAATGGCCATCAATGCATGAATGGATTAACAAACTGTGGCACACACATATCATGGAATACTATGAGCCATAAGAAAAGATGGAGAATTTACAACTTTTATGTTTACCTGGATGGAGTTTAAACGTAGTCTTCTTTGTAAAGTATCTGAAGAATAGAAAAAAAAAAAATCCAATATACTCAATACTAATATGAAACCAATATATAAACAATTATACACCCATACAAATGATAAAACACAAATATAGTCTAGCAAGAGGGAAGGGTGAGGAGGGGTGAGGGTGAGGATGATTGGCAGAAGGGGGAGGGTAATTGGCTATATCTCACCTAATGTGCTCAATGTGAGGATGTTCAACACGCCCCCTGGGTGAAGGGCTCTCCTACTTTGAAGTAAGAACAATGTAAGCTAAAAATTTGTACCCTCATATTAATTTGAAATTTTACAAAAGGTCATGCTGGTAGAGAAAAGGATGATAGGCCAGGCTCAGAGAAGAATTTGAGTGAGTTGAAAATTCATCTGATTGGGTTAGGGAAACAGAAACAAACTCAGTAGAGATGGAGTGTAGTTTATTTCGAAAAATATGATAGCCACGTCAAAGCAGAAACATACCTGATTGAGAAGCTTGGAGGATGAGTTAAGGATTGCACTTTTTATAAGTAAGGACTAACAGCTGAAACTTCTGAACAGGGAGTTCTATAGCATATCCCTCATTCATTTTTACTCTAAGTCAAGACACATAGGATAAAAAGTTGATTTAACATTACTGCATTTTTGCATTAGGGAGTTTTATGAACTCATTTGTGTTCCCCCAAATTCATATCAATATGAATTTTGAAGCCCTAACTTCCAATGTGATTCTATCAGAAATATGGTCTTTAAAGAAGTAATTAATGTCAAATGAGGGCACGAGGGTGGGATCCTAATCCTGTGTGACTGTACTTTGGTGTCCTTATCAGAAGACACAGAGGTGGAAAGTGTCTCTGTCTCTCCCTCCCTCCACCCTTTTCCTCTGTGCCTGGTCTGTAAAGTCTCCTCTACCACACTTAGTCTGATTTTTTGCTTTGTTTTTCTTCATAGCTTTTTATCACCAGATGATATTATACATATTTTATTTCTTGATTTGTCTCACTTCCCCAACCACAATGTATTCAATAAAGGCAGAAGGTCTGAGTTTTGTTTATTAATTTATTTTCTCTGCTATGGCTACAAAACAGTCCCTATGACAGTGCGGGGCACATATTAGGAAATCAATATGTCTTTGTTGAACGGATGAACTGCCTGCATGTATATAAAAAGGAAGAAAGAATATAGAGTAAACAGAAGACTTAGAGACAATTAAACTCTTACATTTTTGAAGAACGGTGACTTCATATACGAAATACAGAATTTAGGAGAAGTTTCTGCTTGGGGGCAAAATCTGATGTTTAGCTTTGGATATATTGATTTGTAAGAGGCAATTATGTCCCTCTGCGTTTTAGACAGTGGAAAAGATGAGTCTGGAATCCTTAGGAAAGGTCAGACCTATAAAAATAGCCCCAGGAGAAGAGGTCTTCGTTTAATATTTAGACAAAAGAACAATTTTAGTAAGAAACATGGTTTATAATCTCAGACATCATTTCTAATAAAAATATAAAAACAATTTTCAATGGCGAATTTACTAACCTCTATCTACTTATTAGTAATATTAGGTATCATGTATACACAGAATTGCTTGCATTAAAATTTTAAACATTTTTCAAAAGTGAGCCCTCTTTATCAAGGCCATTGTCGGTGGCTTAGGTGTCTGTTAATAGTTTTAAAGAGTGTAAAATGTCCTTTCCCTTACTTAACAAAAATGATCTATTCCTAGTAGACTTCTGTAGTCTGAATGTCTGGAAGGAGAAATCTGCTAACAGTGTCTGGGCTTTGTCAACATGCTTGAAAGTAACATTTTCAAAGGCAGTGGTGATTATTCAGAGGGACAGGTGTTATTCCTCCAGTCTCCCTCTGTGGGTACTATGGGTGGGGGTAGGACTCTAGGATTTCACTTTAATATGTACATATGTGAAGCTGTGTCAACTCTCAAAAATGCAAAATAAAATGAGGCAAAGGTACAATATTTTAAATTTCAAATTCTATAATTTTAACTCTAAGTTTTTTCTAGACAACTTTATCCAAATGAATGGTAATAATGAACCCACTTCTCTGACCATTATATTAGAAAGACAAATTCTTAGAAATAAAAATTGCAGCAAGTGTTAAATTATGTTAAGAGGAAATTATCAACAAGTGCTCATATTATCTTAACATAAAATATTGAAGGAGTCAGGTAGGCAGATATAGTGGGACCATGCAATCAGGAATGGCAGCTTTGGATTGAGAGAATCATGAGCAAAAGAACCAAGTCTTGATTTTTGGGCCACAAGTGAGACAAAGAGTCTCTTTTGTTACATATTCTTCTATGAAACGGGGATCATCACACTCTTGGAGCACGAATGTGTGAAGACCAATGAGTTAATGCAGGTAGATTATTTGACCCATGTTTTTAGGAGTTGGGAAGAACTCGACAAAAGGCAGCTGTTAATGAAGCATAGTGCAGATGATGGAGTTCTGAGAAATAAAATTTTCTAATTTGATATTATTCACACTAAAAGCCTATGATTCCTAGGCTAAATAAATGGTTTATCAACTCATGTGACGAGGTTAAGGAAGAGCGGTACAATGAATGCAAGTTCTTTTGTATCTTTTTTATCCTCAACGGGTTTTGGTAACAAGGAGTTCCTTGGGAGGTGTGAATGAGATCATTGCAGCTTAAAAGTGTCATGAACATGAAAGAAACACCATAATAACTTACTTCAAGAAAAAAAAAAGAAAAAAAAAACATTTCAGAATTGTGGTGGGGAGAGGTAAGCATGATTATTTCAGATAGTCTATTTTTTTTTTTTACAGTTTTTTTTTTTTTTTTTAATAGATAAAAATATGCACCATAGATGTGGCCCAACCCATCACCCTCCCTCCACCCAAACCTCCCCCCTCCCGTCCCCTTCCTTGGTTCTTTCCTCATAGTCTTGTGGTATAGTTGGGTTATAGCCTTCATGTGAAAGCTATAGTTTAGCTTCATAGTAGGGCTGAGTACATTGGATACTTTTTCTTCCATTCCTGGGATACTTTGTTAAGGATAATATGTTCCAGCTCCATCCATGTAAACATGAAAGAGGTAAAGTCTCCATCTTTCTTTAAGGCTGCATAGTATTCCATGGTATACATGTACCACAATTTGCTAGTCCATTCGTGGGCCGATGGGCACTTGGGCGTCTTCCATGACTTAGCAATTATGAATTGGCCTGCAATAAACATCAGATAGTCTATGAATTCCCAGTTGCTAGGAAGGAGAATTCCTTGAATCTTCATAAGTCTTTGATGGTGTTTGGAGACAGCTCATTTTGAAGTGTGTTTAATGAATTGGTCCTACAAAGGAAATTAAAACTGAACACATTATGGCCTTAAGAGAAAGAATAATGCACTAGCATAACTCTCTTTTCATTCACATATTTCTGTATTATCTGAGAATACTTCCATTGATCTCAGTCAATTGGATGGCCTGGATCAGTGGCCTGCAACTTCAGTGCAGTGACAAGTTTTTACAGAGGCAGCAAAACATGTAGTTTAATATTGGCTTTGAAGTCTGACTGTCTGGGTTCTAAATTCTCCATCATTCACTGGCTGTAACACAAGGTGAGGCTCAAGTTATCTAATCTGGGCAAGTCTCACACTTCTCATTTATATAACAGGGGCCCAGGAGATAAAATCTATGTAAAGTGTAATGTATTACCCAGCACACAGTAGCAGATCAGCACATATTAGTGACTGTTGTTATGCACACAAATAGCATTTGATACTTTTGTTTACAAACTAGAAAGAAAACAAAGAGCTAGGCATTCATTACCTAGCTTCATATTCCCAATTACATTTCAGGAAAGGTGGCTTTAATCCTTATTTATTTTATCTATAATATTTTCTTCTGGCTCTAAGATTTTTCTACATAACCAAAATTTTAGGGATGAGGATTTATTATGGGAGATTGTATGATATGAAATATTGAACGCAATCACGTCCTTCGTATTTCTTTCAGTGAGGAGGAGTAGAAATACAACATTAGATCAAATCAATTCTCTTGTCTCAAGGGTCCTGCTGGCCTGGGAGCACAGAAGGATGAGCAATGGTGCTCAGTGAGGAACGACGGCCTCCACTGTGCATAGCACAGTGATCCTCACCAAAGGGCAGCATTTTCCTGAATTAGTTTAATGGGTCATTTTGGGCCATTCCCTTCAAATTTCACAAAAGTGATTTTACCTTAATTTCCCCAATCCCTTAAAAACACTTTCTGTGGCACTGCACCTGCTTTTAAAATAGTGTTGCCAGCATTTAGCATTCCCATGGGAAATAGACGCATCTTTGGATATTGCTGAGTTCTTAAACGTTCCTAGTGATGTCTTTGTTTTTAAAAAAATTTATATGAAGAATAGAATCATTCTCTCTTTCTTCCTTCAGTCCATTTGTTTATTTTTTAGTTCATTTTGTAACATAAAAGAAAAGATGCCTCTGATAATTTACTATTCCTGTGTGGTTTGTAATACTGTCACCTTGACATTCTCTTTTGTTGAAACAAGTAATAATAGAAATAAAAAAAAAAATTCACTGGTTGTTACTTCTGACTCAAGACAAACAAATATCATTGAATATAAAAGTAAGAATGCATTGTTCAAAAGCATCTGGACTTCTTTTCAACAAGTGCCAAATGATATGTGAATAACTTAGTTTTATTATTGTCTGACAAAAATATTGTGACAGTAAAAATTTCCTGATATCAACTAGAGGAAAAAAAAATAGAATTAATATAAAGAAAAACTAAATATTGGGGTAAATTTCTTCCTTAACCCTATTCTGCTATGATAAGATGTAATGTATCACACAGTCAAATAAATCTCTGAAAAATTAACATCACCCATCTCAGATTGCTGAATATATTATATAGCAGTCTTATAAATATGGCATATATGGTGACTCAGTATATCATTTATACTTTTTTTTTTAACTAATCGTGTGCCCCTTTTATTTGATGCATTCACTAGCTCTAATTCCTCATCTTAATCTTTAATGCAGAAAATATTACATATGAATGATAATTTTCTTAGCCCTTTCACATAAATTATGTGTTTCAACAAATATTTCAGCCTTAAAAGAACATACGAAAGGAATGCTGGTCATCTTACCCCCATCTTGCAGATGGAGAAACTTGGAGAAGTTTTCATTTTCTAGAAGTCAACTAAATAACAAAAAGGAGAGCAAAATCCCTGTTGTCTGTTGCCGTCACATTTGGCCCTAGGTGCAGCATCAAGTTAAGGAACGCGGGAGACGACTAAGGCACTGGGGACAAGAACAAACCTGTGGTACGTAAAGTGAGTCTAAAAACTGGAAGCCTCCCAGAGGCCCACTTTTCTCTTCCATAAGAATTATTGTTTTTCTTGGAATGTTATTCCCCAACCTGACTACCAGGTTAAATTCCTAGTGCTCTTGCACAAAATAGAGAAAAAGTCCCTTTTCCTGACCCCTCTATTTTTAGGGAGAAGCTCTTTCTCTGGTACCAGTATGTGCTGTGTCATCTCACTCATAGATTCAGCAGTTGTAGATAACATGCTTTTAGAAGGGAATGCCATTGTAATCACCTTTTTAGCTCAAATACTATCTCCTCCCAGAAGCTTTCTAGGAGACACTCCCTCTCTGGGCTGGCTCTGGCTCTGCTTATAGACAATCATACAAATACTTGTTCACACCTCGTCATAGCTGTTTATTTACATGCCTTCATCTCCCCACCCCCGGTAATGCCATCACTAACTTTTATATCTTTTGTGACCAGAACATTTCCTGAATTTACCGGAAGCATTTAGAAAGGAAGGGAAGGACAGTTAAAGGAATGTGCAGTAGTCTTTCAGGATTATTCTTTGCATATCAGTATCGTACTGCCCGTAGAGCCAAGCTTGGTCATTAGAGACATGGTTGATTGTTCCTAATCATGGTCAACCATACTACATATAGTAAAATATATTCCCAGGTAGTCATCATTTTCCTCATTCTACCGGCTCCAGTCAGTCTGGAATTGATTCAATTCTTTGCTCTATGAAAGAAAATGAAATATATTTAGAACAGCAATGATTAAAAATAAAGTAATACCATTCCACCTGGAGTTTATTTGTAAAAAGCCATCTGGTCGTCCTTGATCAATAGTATCAGGAAGCTTTTGAAAAACTAAGGCGAGGGTGGTAACTTCCTTCAGTGACTGGTTATTAAAAGAAAATAAAGTAGTAACTTATTTTAGGGGGGTTTCTTTTAACGAAAGTTTATATTTATCTGAATTTTAAAAATTTAATGTGGATTGTGTTAGAGAACCTGAGACTTTAGACAAGACACAGGGCAGGTATTAGACAATGTCACAGGATTAGGCACTGTCATAGAAAATGGCATAGAACATAGAGAACTGTAACAAACACAGTTTTATTAAACTATAGAGAAGGCATGTGTAAGACTAGAAGAAAATTGAAAATATGAGAATATGTTTATGAATGAAGACAATTAATTCATGATTAATATGAAGAGTATACTGTGTGTCAAGCACAAGGAGAACACAGAGCAGATCTAGGCAGCGTGATATTTCTCTGCAAGAGGAATCACAGTTAAGTGTGGCAAAAAAAGAAGAGCATCAAGTAAAAAAAAGACTATAAAAAAATGATAATGATAAAATAGTGTAGTCAAGGTGTATTTGAGGGGATTTGGGGTCCAAAGGAGAGCCACCCAGCTTGGAGTGGCATAAGGACTTCTTCAGAAGCTCTACAGAGAAGACGCGTGTCCTCAGCCCTAAAACAATAAAATAAACACACATATCCACAAAATAAATAGGGGATTCCAGTAGAAGGAACCAAATCTCTTCAGACAAAATCAAAGAATAATCATTTTGCAGACTGGGAGGTGGTTTGGTACAGCAGAAGATTCAGGTCCCTTAAAGGTGACACCAGTTTAGCACATGTGATGATAAATCTGATCTTAGAGTAAACTCTAATTAAATAAGCTAAACATCTTTCCACAAAGTTTAGATATACAAATATGAAACAAAAAACATAGGTATTGTTTGCGTATATGAAAATGAGGGAAACAAACTTTATTTGAGGTACATAGGAGCATCATTTCATCCTTGTGATGTCACCAGTGTGTATTGTTGAAATAATACTCCAGACCCCTGGAGGGTAGCCCCTCAACTGAATCAAAATGTCACAGAAAAAAACCATTTATTAATAGCATGTGTTCTATATAATTTCGGTTCAGTCAAAAGGCCACACTCATGGATCCTGAAGGCCACATGTGACCCCAGGTGACAGGTTCCCACCCCAGGATTAGTCAAGAAGAGGCACAGACTTTGGAGGCAGATGTACCATTGTCACACCCTCATTTTGCCACACCATCTGGGTGACTTTGGGAACATTACATAACCAGCTTTACGTCAATTTCTTTATTGAAAATGCAAATAAATAAACTCAGCTTGCAGAAATAAACTTGGAACTTGGGCCCTCAAAAAGTAGCTGTTATCACGTTTTTCATGATACTAATGACAATATTATCAGTCTGGGCATGAAGATATAACTACTACAGGTTATTACTATAACAAGCAATGAGACATTGGGCTTGGAAATCCCTATAGATTCCGTAATCAGTCTAACCAACAGGCAGGGCCTCTTCATTCCATATTGGACTAATAACTTCTCGGGCCACTCAGGAAATTCAAGAGCAGAGTTACTGTAAAGTGAGTATAACTCTGAGTCATACTATACTTACTGGCTTCTGGTTCCACATCCCTTCAGAGCTTTCTGCTTCCTTGGTAGAAATAGGCAACATAAACAAAAACATGGCTGCAAAGTGAAGGGATGATGTTCTTATGGTTACTATTCTGTTACCCTATAACAGGCCTTATGTTAAGTGCTATAAAAAGTTTGTCTTTCTCAATTCTCAGGGCATCCCTGTGACTTGGTCCCGGTCATAATCCACATTTTACTGTAAACAAATTAAGGCTTAATGTGGTTAACTTTGACCTCACCCAAACTAAAAAAATTATTCAATAGTAAATTTAGACCCTGAATCCAGCCCATATTGATTGCAAAACTCATAAAATGACTTTGTTCAGGTTAAAATTGTATTGTCACAAATATAGACTACTTTCATACAATTTAAAAAATGGGACAGTAAAGGTAAAAATTTCCTTTTTTGGAACTTCATTTTCTCTTTGTTCCTAAAAAAAAAAAAGATAACAGGTCTGGAACACCGTATCCTACTCTCACCCCCAGCCTTTACACCTCACATATCCGCCCCTCTCATCAGTTATTGAGGCATATTTATTGAACAGCCACTCAGAAATTGGATTTATATGATTCTCAATGCATGTTTGCTGCCTTTGCAGCCCGTAAGAATGCACAATATTAAAAATAAAAAGGTTTAAGCAATAGTTATAATACATTATGACAAATTCTACATAGCAAGGCATGAATAACTCTGCCTAGATTGGAAAGAACAAGTTTCTTACTTGATAAACTTTATTGTAATGAACGGTGCTATAGTGGTGAATACACTTGATTTTCTAGCTGAGCCATGAAAGAGGGCTTGTAAGGTTAACTAATAGCAACATACATTTCTTCTAGAATTGCTCTAGTAGGAGTGTTTATGACTTTATTTTTAACTATAATATGAAAAAGCAAATGCCAAAGATGCCTCCAGAGCAAGTGCCAACAACTCTATAGTTCCCTTTAATTCGCCCTGCCATTTCTTTCTTTCCCAAGGTTCAGTCTTCTATTCTACTTAGAGCCAGCAAGACTTGCAGAATTAAGGACAACTTGCTTTAGAAGAATACAGAGGGACTCTTGTGTGTCTTAGTTTTAGGGACAAACCAGGATTGATGTTTCCCCAGCAGATGGAGAGAGGAGTGTCCTAATTAGAGATTCACCTGAAATTTTGCCCACTTCCTGAAAAATATTAGACTTGATGGGAAGCATCCAGTCACTATGCGAAATGGAGTATCTTGTTTAGAATGTGTGATATCAAAATTTATTCAAGTATTAATTTACATGTAGTTCATATTGCTATAGAAATGATGGTATTGAATGGATCCAATATGATGGCCACTTTTGATTTTATCCTCTTCTGGACCACAACCAGTGAAATACTTTAATGAGCTTCATTTAATTTGTTCCATAACAAAAACTATTTATGTGGAAAAGAGAGGAATTGTGTTAGTAAGGAACATAAGATGGAGGAAATGTAGATGTTACCAATGGACGTAGAAAACGAAGAATCAGTGGCCCAGCCTGATTGTCTCTGGAGTTTGAAATCTGTTAATCCTCGGCACAGTGAGCTTCTCAGCAGGAAATGACTGAGCGGTACACCTGTGGAGAATAGACCTCATTCATTGGAACTTCCTGCCTCCAAAATATAGCTTCAGATTTTCAGATATGACATTCATTTTCAGGGCACAGTGTTGCTTGGAAAAATCAATACATAAAAAGTCACCAGCATGAATGGAGGCCGGAAGGGATTTCCTAAATACATGAACTATATAAACCCTTCCAGACATCTTTAAAACTTTGGAAAAGGAGGCAGTCAACCTCCAGATGACTAATATATCATTTTTCTCCAGTCCAATAGAGTGAAGGAGGGCTGCAGATTTAGTATGAGCTTTTAATATATGAATTCAATCTTTTTAAATATATTCTCTGGTGCCTCCAATTAATATCTGTCATGGAAGTAGAACCTGAAGGTCATTTTGGTCATGATTCCTTGAGAAAACTAGAAGAAAGATTAAAAGAGAAATTCACAAGCTTTAGGGGTAGGGTAAAAGAATGAGTGATCTGTGCGTCGATGGCACTAATGATTAACTATGTTGATTAGATCCGTTGGACTAAGTGAGCACGTTTCTGCTTCCTCCCTTTCTGTTTCATGCACATCCTTTCTGCAGCTATTCACTCCTTCAGATAAAAAAGAAATTTTATTTTACATAGGGAGATTAAGTATTTTTAGAATCTAAAACAATTCTTACTCTAAATCCTTCCATTACCCTCATGTCAGACTCTGAGATACAATTAACTTTCTCTGTGCATGAACATCAGCATACGGAGGCGTAAAATCTAAGTTAACTTCACCGATTGTCCTAACTGAGGATAGTGACAGTAAGATTAAAATGAATATCCAATAACTTCTAAATCATTTATGTTTAAGCATAAGAATACATTGCATAATTTCCTCAGGAAACTCTCTCTTAAATTCTTTTGGTGGAGATAAATTTGAAATGGAACATTCACTTCTAATTGCATTCTCAGAAGCCATCTGTGACAGGCAGCCTCTGCCATGGGTCTCAGTGATTCCCACTCCTGGTATCCACAGCACGGGTAATCATCTCCCTTGGGGATGGGCTAGACTTAGTGCATGGTGTCTGACAAATAAACACGGCAAAAACGATGGAATGTCACGTCTCAGATGCAGTTACATAAAACTCTGGCTTCTGCGTATTATCTCTCTCTCCTACTCCATCTCTCTTTCTAGCCCCATTCTGGCTTTTGCATGTTCTCTCTCTCTCTTTCTCTCTACCCCCCATGTTCTCATTTTGGGTATTTCAGTTGCCACATTGTTTATAATCACATAGCTAGGTCCGTATAGCCAGGTAGTGGAGTCTCTGTGCAACAGCCAGCGAAGGCCTGAAGACCATTAGCCCCGCGAGTGAGCCTGGAGGCAGATACTTCTCCTGCCCCATCTGACAGCACACAGCCTTGTGAAAGACCCACTGTCAGAGGCACCAGGTCCAGATTCCTGACTCAGAGAAATGTGAGATAATAAATGTTAGTTGTCTCAGGCGACTAAGTTTCAGGATAACTACTACACACCAACAGATACCAGACTAGCTGAGTACTGAGAGAAGGGTAAGAACAAGGGTGTGGGCTCAGGTACAAAAGTAGAGAAGTTCATGGATGTAGGTAAGCTTGAAAGTGTTACTTGATGCAGGTTAAATAATTCTACATGAATGTTTACATCATATGTGTACTTGTAAAAAGAACAAACTATAATTATTGCATCTGCAGAAGACACGATCCAAGGATCACAGTATTCTCTATGCATATCACATGGATGCTGGACTCAGGGAACAAGAAATGCCCATGCATATTAATGTGTGTTTCCATGTGTGGCTTCTGTCAGTTAATCTCATATTGGTCCCACACTGTCCTGCAGTAATGAACTTGTCATGGTAACTCCTTGATACCAGTCATGGTGACTTCTTGAACAGTCATGTTCCAGAAATTCATATATTTTGGACATTTTACCTGAACATTTATTTAGCAGTTCTTAAAAACAATTTTTGACTGATTTTTGCAAAATTCAGATTCTAAATAGATGATTCACTTATTGAGAAATATTTTTGTGTGACATCGTGTTATCATGAAATCCTAACTATGGCTTTAATGTTGTGTGTGTGGTAGTAAGTAATATAAACAGGAATCAAAGAATTCTGATAGTGCTACAAAAGAAAGATATATTGAATAATATTTTGTTGCTCAGAAAAAGGCAAGTGAATGTTAAGAATATGTGACATGGTGATTTCTTGCTGCTAGATATGGGGTTACCATTGTGATAATTGCATAACATCTATATTTCTATAAAACCATCTGGGAAGGAGCAGAACATTCTTTTTTAAAAGACAGTATACTGTTGGCATATTATTTGTAGTTGGTTAAAAATAGTCCAGGCATGTGGGCGTGTGATGTTCTTGTCATATGCTTAGGCTCAGAAGGAACGGTCATCAAACATCCTCTTCCCCCAGGTCACACTCAGTGATCGGTACATCACTTTCAACTCTTCTAACCAGTAATTCTATGATTCCTTCACAAGTTAGTGAGGAAAACCTATAACCATACTTGGGAGTCCATTTCTTAGTACTTCCACTGAGAAATTTATCTCTTTAATACTGATATCTTCCATTGCTTAGCAGATCAATATTCTGTATCCTCTTCCGTGAGGTTAGATTTGCTCCTGACCCAAAAGGGTCAGTCCCTGCAGAAACTAGCAAGATATCTTTTCAGAACTACTCTAAATGTAGTGAAGAGAAGTCTAAGGTCGTTTTGAGCAGCTGTGATATTGATGCTGAGGCAAGTCGAGGGTTTTATTTAGAAGAAAATGTCTTGTGAGAATTGGCGTTTCCTAAGGATAGAAGTTGTATTATATTTTCTTCTAAACCATGTATATAACAAGATGAGGCACCTAAAAAATTTGTTGCGTGAATTTTGAGTAGATATGCTCCATTGAAACTTTGGTTCCCAGGGGTTATCCACAGCTTCCCTTTTAAAAGTTCATTTATTTGCCATTGTAAATGTATTAATTCACTCAGCATACACTGAGTCAAGAACTAAACTATTTCTTCTCAAGAAGATTTCTGATTAGGATAACAGAAACTTTTCTAAAGTAAAGAAGTATAGCCAAAACTATATACCCTTTGATTTGTCTGTTTAAGATCTGTCCTAATGACTTCATCTGCTATTTATATATACTGCTTTAAGAACGTGTGCATATGCTTTCAACGTGACACAAATTAATACCTATAAGATTTATTTGGATGACACACAACAAAATTGAATTTTGCAGGTTTTTTTTTTTTTTTTTTTTGCAGTTTTTGGCCGGGGCTGGGTTTGAACCCACCACTTCTGGTATATGGGGCCGGTGCCCTACTCCTTTGAGCCACAGGGGCTGCCCGAATTTTGTAGGTATTTATAAACATTCTTTTCATCTTTCATAAAACTCTCAGAAATATGACAGGTAAGTTAGTAATAGGTGGAATAATTAACAGGTAAATTAGTAATAGGTGATTCATAAAGCAGATTTTTTTTTTTTTAAGCAAAACAATAGCCAAAATTTTATTTGTGCTGAGCAGCACACTGAGTTTCATTAGAAGAGGCTACTTTTAATAAATAAACAATAGGGATTTTCTCTAATAGAAAGGCATCTGGTGGTTGAAGGAGACCATCTTTAATCCCTATAATGAGCTCAGGAACTGTCATAATATTTTATGACAATTTAGGCTTAATTTTAACTGCTCTATCAGCCTGTTGTATAGCATATACAAATCCACATCTCGTCAATATAGTCACTTTATTCATCAGCCTTGGTTTTGTTTCTTCCTTTGGGGTATTGCTACTCACTAGTCTAGAAAACTAGAAACCTGGGGCTATTCAGCACGTATTCCCAATGTGTCTCCTCTGCTCCTGTCATCCCTGACTTAGTTCGGGCCCTTATGGTCATTTCTCTGGAAGCTTCACCAGCAGATTTGTTTGTTTGTTTCTACCTCTTACCTGCCTAAGAAAGTTTTTAAGTAAACTTCTACCCTTCAGGTCCAACTTTCATTATAGATAAAGTTAGAATCTCTGACAAGATGTGATTTGAGAAATACCAGGAAAGGCCCTCTCCTAAAACTCTCCTGTTAGTCCCTCTTGCATCTTTAAATTCCAGTTTCCTTTGACCTAAAACATTGAAGACAATATTTATTTATTTATTATTATTTTTTAAATTAAATCATAGCTGTGTACATTAATGCAATCATGGGGCACCATACACTGGTTTTATAGACCATTTGACACATTTTCATCACACTGGTTAACATAGCCTTCCCGGCATTTTCTTAGTTATTGTGTTAAGACATTTATATTCTACATTTACTAAGTTTCACATGTACCCTTGTAAGATGCACTGCAGGTGTAATCCTACCAATCCCCCTCCCTCTACCCATCCTCCCCCCTCCCTCCTCTCCCTT
>CAUYPK010072936.1:0-24760 GCA_963574355.1 Loris lydekkerianus | reverse complement strand
AAGCCACTTTGTCACTTTTGGGGATCCCTATAAGACGAATATTGGTTTTCTTCGAATTATCCCAGAGCTCTCTGGGAGAGTGGTGTGTTTTTGCTTTCCATTTCTCTTCCTCTTTGAGGGTTTGGAAGCATTCGAAAACTTTGTCTTCAATATTAGAATTTTTTT
The DNA here is from genome assembly GCA_963574355.1 of Loris lydekkerianus. NCBI lineage: Eukaryota > Metazoa > Chordata > Mammalia > Primates > Lorisidae > Loris > Loris lydekkerianus. Next base: position 24,595 of record CAUYPK010072936.1, on the reverse strand, counting down.
CTTCTGCTTGCTTCATTCTGTTACTGAGGGATTCTACTGTGTTTCTCAGATCTTTGAGTGCTGCAACTTCTTGTCTCAATGTGTCAAAATCTTTGGTCTTTTGGTCTTTGAATTTGTTGAATTCTTGAGATAACTTTTCGAATTCTAATTCGATCTTATTTACTATCCAGATCCTGAATTCAGTTTCTGACATCTCAGCTATTTGTTTGTGCATGGGGTCTTGTACTGTTTCTGCCCCATTGATCATTGGGGGAGTTGATCTACTCTGATTATTCATATTGCCAGAGTTTTTCTGTTGATTTCACCTCATGATTGTTTTTCACCATTGCCTCTGGCTGTCTTCAGAGTTGCAGAAGTGTCTCTCCAAGATTAGACCCCAGCGGGATCACTCTATTGTTGCTGGATCTTTGTAGGAATTGACCCTGTGTAGTTCCTCTTGGGCTGCTCTAGCTAGGGAGTTCTGGTTGTGGAAGCTGCTCCAGTATGTGACACACCTGGATCCAACAACAGGGCTGGGGGGGGTGGGCATGGTTCTGGGGGTGCCTGGCACCCAGTGACTTTGGCACAGAGTCCCCAAGGCTCCATCAGTCTCTGGCTAGGAGAAGGGCTCTGTGTAGGGGCAGGGGGTGCTCCAGAGGGCACGCAGCTACCAGAGTCCCTGGCCAGATGAACGGGCTAGTTTGGAGGCTTGGAGGACGAAGGAGAGAGGATGCAGGGTTGCGTGGCTCCCGCAGTTCCTTGTCAGGGATTGGGGAGGCCCCGTGGGTGCGGGTCACTTGTTGGGGGTTGCTGCACAGCTCTTATGGAGTTCTGGGCGGTGCCAACCCAGGAGTTTGAGGTTGCTATGAGCTGTGACATCACAGCATTCTATCCAGGGCAACAGCCCAAGGCTCCAATGTGTCAAAACTGTCTCACTCTGCCCCTAAGGATTAAGGCTGTAAGGCAGCTCACTCCCCGCCTTTAGGCTGCTCAGTCACTAGGTTACTTTGTCCTGCCCAATCCTTGCTCTGGGACCCTGAGGGCGGACTTTGCAGGGGCAGTTCTTTCACAATGGCTTCCTGCGCCCAGCTCAGTGGCTCAGTTTGGGGCCCCAGACAATGCCCAAAGTTCTCCACAGTCCTTCTCAAGCTCCCCCCAAGGCAGTTCAACTGAGTGCCAAGTCTAAGAACACCAGAACAGTTCACAGGTAAGGCCTTTCTGGTTTGTAGTCTCACTGCTGCTTGTACTTACTATTGCCGGCATGTTTAGGTCCATCAAACACACACAACCACTTGCCAGTTTTCCACTGTTTTTGTCCTCCTCTTGGGGTCCAGAAGTCCCTTGCTGGCTCCCGGTATCCTCAAAGGGATGATTATAGGCCAATCCCACCAGCCAGAGATGCCTGGAATCTTGTCTCCCCAGACTCGCCATGCCCATTTGTAGGGAAGCTGTTCCTTGGCTGCCATCTTTAATCTCTCCTCTCGATATTTTTCCTTCTAATCTTTTGTTGTGGCTCTTTTCCTGGCCTTGAATAGCTTCTTTACATGCATGTATTAATCAGTAGTCTGCTGAATATTCCAGAGTGACCTACTGCAGATCTCTGGTGTTCTGTCTTTGTGAAGTGCTCTCATTTTCTGTAGTGTTCTACAAAGTGAAGCTGCCGTGATTTCTTTAGTTTTATGTTCTGAACTCAGGTTGTCTGCCTTACTCAGATAGGAAGGTTTTTCTCTCTTTGTACCATGGCCTGGAAACTCTCCTCACTCAAGTCAGCAAGCTGTAGCAATCTTTGGGCCCAATTCACTCATTTCCCATTTTCCAAGGGTTACTTTTATTTGTTGCCTGATATAAAGTATTTTACAAACTGTTGTTTCAGATATATTTTGTCTTGCTCTCTGATTATTTTAGATAGGAAAGTAAAGCTGGTTCCTATTACTCCAACTTGTTCAAAACTCTGGTTTACACTTTGAACATAGTACCAACTTAATTTCTGACTCATATGGTCAAAAAAAGACCAATGTTTTTCTAATTTGTAAACCTAGAATATCATACTTCTCACATTGTGTCCTATACACTATTCCAAACCACAAAAGAAAGTAGTTTTAATGGGGAAAGCTATTGCTAACAACCTGAACCTGGAAAATTTCAAATTTGTTCCAGATACACTAGAAAATGATTATAATTTTTATAGCAATTTAACAGTTGGTCAATGCAGAAAATAAATTCAAGTTATTATTTCTTAAAAGCCCTAAAATTCTTTAATGCAGGCTAAATTTTTACAAGGACCACAGAAATCAAGCTTTATTAGGAATCAGAGAACAATGATTTGATTACAAACTATAGTAGTAACTAACTTAAATGTTTCCCAGAGTGTCTTTTTCATTTGAAAACTTACAAACAAGACAGCAAAGGTTGACATTTAGGCCTGAACCACAATCTGTAATGTTGTAAATGGGCCACAAGAATTTGAATGTTTTGAAGTTTAAATTGTAATTTACATCTATAATGAACCTTGACCTCATACAAGTTTATTTCTTTGGTTAGCACCTGTTTCATGCTACAAAAGCCTCATAATTATGAGTAATTTCCTGATGTCTATATATATGTACACACACAAATTATACACACACACACACACACACAAACATACTCATAGGCACAGATATGCACAATTATAAGATGAACATTTCTTTGCTAAATTTGTTATAGTTGTTATGAAACTACACTTGCCCATGTTTACAATGTTAGAAAGTGTTATTTCTGTCTTTGCTTGATGTTTCCAGTGTCAGAAGGAGATAGTTCTTGTTCATTTAAGACCTGATGTAATCTGACTTCTGAATCCAAGGGTAGCCATAGGAGTTTGTGTTTTACATTGACTTTTCACAAAATCTGTATTTTTGTGATGAAGAGAATGCATTGAGATCATTGAGCTTCTCTATATGAGAGGAATGGTTACTTATTCATTGTATACAGAAAAAAAAAAAAATCCAATAATCTACAATGCTACTTGTTGCTAGGTTGCAGGGTCAAATAATAACTATCATCTGTAGAATTTTTAGCATTTTAATGGTTGATGAACAGAAAAATATTCTGAGTTTCAAAATAGCTAAGTCTTCAAGGCCAAAATCATGGTTGAAAAGTAAATTTCTTTTAAGGATATCAATTTGACTGATTTTTAGTGTATTGTTGATATATCTTGTCATCATATAGGGACTAGGTTGTCTATTTTATTTTTAGAAAAATAAAACCAAAATGCTGAACAAGTTTTCTTGAACTCTAATCACTATCAACATTTTGAACATGATGTAGACTGGCCTCTCAGGCATAGTGACATATTATTTTGGCTTATGTTTTCCTCATTTTTATAGCTTTCTTTGTGCAATTTCTTCTCAGTAAATTATCCCAACCATAGTAGATGAGATCTCATTTGAAGCAGAATGAAACAACAAATAAAAACCAACAAAATATTGCTGTTAGGAATTTTGGGAAATGTGCCAGTGAAGCACTGCAAATGTGCCAGTGAAGCATTGCAAGTTCTTCAAATCGTCTTCAATAGGCCACCTATCTCTACATTGACAATTCACATAGACATTTAAACAATATAATGATGAATTGATTTTACTAATTTTTGCAAATTTGTTATCTTGCTGTCTTATGTTTTCTACATCTCCACAAAGTAAGAATGCAATGCTTTAGGGTGGCAAATAAATTCAAATCATTTCTCAAGGAAATGAGTTAAGGTCCAGATATTCAAATTCAGTAGAAACTTTACTGATAAATTTTATAGATGTCCTAAAATCTAAAAGCATATAATTTATCATTCCTCATTTATTTATGCTCAAATTCCTAGCCTTGAATGTATCCCCTTTCCTCCTAAGGTCTGCTTCTAACCTATTTTTCCATTGCTATATATCTCCTAGTGTTTGGCAACATTCTGATTCATTCTGACACTTTCTCCCTGTGCCACTGCCATTGCTCTTTCCTAATTTCTTCACTCATGCATAACCTACACCTTTCAAAGTCCATCTCAAGCCTGTTGTTCTCTATACACATTTTCCTAATCTTTTTAGCCCTTCATTACTCTAGGTGTGACTGGTGGATTAACAAATGAACACCACATTGAAAGTGAGCTTGTTAGAAGTGCAGAATCCTAGACCTTACCTCAAGCTTACAGATCAGAACATGAATTTTCACAAGATCTCCAGGAAATGTAAATTACCATTTAAGAATCCTTCCCAACCCATAGTGATCTCTGAAATAATTCAGATTTCCACAGCAGTTATCAATTATATACGTTCTTGACACTATCGCATTAAACTAGTTAGTTTTTCATGGGTGTATTTTCTCTCTTTACTTAGAATAAAAGCTTTTTGAAGGTAGCCACCAGGTCTTTTCCTTTTAATAACTCTGATAGAATCTGATACTTTGCTTCACATGTTGTGTTTTTCCCTTTTGTTTTTATTTGATATGTAATAATTTTACATATTATATTCATGGGCTACACAGTGATGTCTTGATATGTATATATAAGGTATAATGATCAAATCAGTAATTAGCCTATTATCACCTCACAGATTTATTTCTTTGTATTGTGAGCATTCAAAATCATTTCTTCTCGCTTTTTGACCATGTACAATAAATTATAGCTAACCATATTCATTCTGTAGTCCTGCAGAACACCAAAGCTCTATCCTTCTATCTAGCTGCAATTTAATATCCATTAACTAATCTCTCCCCATCCTCCCCAGCCTCTAGTACCCACATTTCTCCTCCTACTTCTTGTGTTTTGATTCCACCGATTCAACTTGCCTTTACTTGTGCATGTTTTTTCCCTTCAGATAGGAGGGGTACAAATCCTACTGACTAGCTCAGTACCTGGCACATACTAGTAGCCAAATAAATAGTTGCTGAATGAATAAATTATTTAAATTTATTTTTGACAAAATTAACCCAGTCTTTAATTTTGATGCAGTGGTGCCTCTTCCAAGTCATGTTCTAGGGAGAACAGTTCATAATGAGAATATTAACAAAGTTATCAGACTATAATGCTTCTAGGGAGATTTACTTGAATTCTAATTGGGCTATTAAAACATTTCTAAGCATGTTCCTAGAATAGCTTCTGAATCTTCTGGATCATTGAACCTAACAGCTATCTTTTTCTCTTCTGATATTTGTTTGGTTGCTAACTTGATGTTTCACTCACATGGTGCTTAAGAAAGGGGGCTTTGTCATCAGACTGCAAGGTTTTTCCTTCTGGAGCTACCATTTCCTATTTGTGACCTTGAGCATATTATTTTACCCCTTTGTCCTCAGTTTTTGTGTTTAAATGGCTGGTATAGTAATATTTCTTTTATTTTATAGGATTAAAGTAACAATTAAATTAGCATTAAATTTGTTGACAGGTGTAAAGTGCTCAGCAGAGTGCCTGGCACATATTAAATCTTTAAAAAAATGGTAGTCCCTTTTAGTAAAACAAACAAATAAAAAAAGAAAGCACGAAGCCAGGAAATCGATATTTTTAAAATGACATTTTAGAGTTTCAATCACTTATATGTAGGTGGTGTGGGAGCAGTTTAAGATAGGTTTCTATTATGTTCTCTCTTTTTGACTCAGTATTTAATTTATATTTGCTGGTGGGGATTGCTTCCAGTGGTATATGACTCTGATACCTGCTGTAAGGATGTATTTCTATTCATGTTTCTATTGTACGGTCCCTAGGTATAGGTACAATATTAAAACTGAGTGCTGACTCATCACAGAAAAGACAGAAGACTCTCTCCCTGTTCAGATGCAACTGACTCAGTCAATTTAAATGACCTTCCAGTAAAGGGTTGAGTAAGCATATGGGAATTGGGTTATGTCCAGAATGCTTAAGACCTTGATCTTTGTCACACCACTGAAGAAAGTAAATGTCAAAGGTGAAATTCTCTTTAAATGATATAAATGATACCTAGATAATGTTGTAATAGTAAATAATGAGGTTTTATAACTAGGCATAATATAAATGGTGCATTGCTGAGTAGTGAACATATGCATTACAGCCTGGCAAGTTAAATATTTTCTAAAAGCCTGTTGGAGATTTATAAAAATGACTCCTTTTCATCCACAATAGAGCAATTTTTAGAATGCTGTTGATTATATAACAATGCTGTCTAAAAATGTGGAATAGTTGCATTTAATTTAATCAAACAGTACAATTGATTCTTTATCATACTATATTCAAAGCTGCAAACACTGGGCCTTCTCACCCTTAAGCAGCCAACCTTGGGGTTTTGCAAGCTTAGGGTGAATTTAATTAAAGTCAAGGGAGAAAACTAATTAAGCTATGAGAAGTGCTGGCATCCCTCTTGTACTCTAAAGACAAAAATACCAGTTAGAATAAGATGATGCTGTAATCTCAGTATAAATGCCATTGTCTACTTCAGCAATTCTGGTGGCCCAGGTGTTCTGAGCACTTTAAAGAGCAGCTAGCTTATGAGCTTTCAATTCATAATGACATTGAATAATTTCCATCTGCTTTAAATCTCCTCTGATAAGAAGTGCTTAGAAAGAAGATTGCATAAATATAAAGAATGACCATGCTTTAAGTCCTAAAATACACCTATATTAAAGTGTGTGTCTCCAAAGAGCATTTAGATTCAAATATTTGAGTAAGTTTGAAAAACAGAGGGTTAATGTTTTCCATCACTGCTACATACAAAAGTGATGTAAATAAATAGATAAAGGGATCTGGTTGCATGCAATGAAGTTCATGTCATATTTATATTTTAGTAACTTTTGATGTAGTGTCATTACAGTTCCTCATCACTATTGTGCAGTACCGCCTACTGGGAAAATGGTAGAGCAGAACAATGTGCTGCTATACAGCTTGTCAATCAATCAAGAAACCATAGAAAGGAGTGACTTGCAAGCATTATTTTAAATGCAGTCCTGGGAAGCTGTGAGGGATGGGAGGGACAAAGCAGTCAATGGCAAACCAAAATTGAAAGCTGATTAAATGTGATTTACTGTGATTTTTCTCATCTTCACCTTGATTTCTTACAAGTATTAATTGCAAAGTAGAAGAATATAGAGAGTGCATTATAGATGTCAGGGCTACTGCTCTAATTGGTGACAGGCAAATCAGCTAGCTGAGTAATGTAGTACAACAGTGTGGAACCCTTTGCACTTTGGTGTGTTCCCCAGTGGAACCTTCAAACTAGTGAGGTCAGTAGATTTCATCTATGAGAGGTCTTCTGGAAGTTCCTTTAGCAGTATATAACAGATCTTTATGTGGACTGCTTGGAAAGAACACATACAAATGCCTTACAATCAAGCACCATTATTTTCATAGCCTTTTAAGCTCTTAGGTTAATATGTGTTGAATCTTAGCAGTAGAGAAATGTTATATGATTATGGTGTAGTACAAATAGAAATTGCCCCATGTTTAGAAAATGTTAGCAAACTGTACTCATGATTTTAACCAATCCTATAACATTGTGGTGATATCCTAAAATGATTTTGCTGTGACTGAATATCACAGCTCAAATAAACTTGCAAGGCTATCTGACAACATAGTTACAATTTTTAAAAAAGAAGACATAATTATCAATAATTCCTAGTTTAGATGATGTTATATAGAAGAAAATGTAGCAGAGGTGGTTCATGACCTCTAGATTTTAGTTTGTCTTTAAGTGTATTTATGGATTGGATAAGTCCTTTAAGTCTCTGGGCCTCAGTTTCCTATCTGTATAAAGCAGTAGGATGGGAAAAATAATTTTTAAAATTCTTTCATTTTTAAGTATTTAGAAATTCTCTTAATAAAAGCCAGATTATCATTAGACTTCACTCGGAACATTAATAAAATTTCTGAAAAGTGACCATCAAATATCCAAAGAGAGACCAGGAATGAAACAATTAAAATTTGTTCCACCCTGTTTATATTGCAGTGGGGAAAATGAATCGCAAGTTTGCCTTCATGCTACTATTTGTTTGTAAACATGATGCATCTTGATACTTAGCCCAATGACTCAGGAGGTACTGCCTATCTAACTTTCTACAAGTGACTACCCACCCACATCCAATGTGTCACCAAGTCCCAGTGATCCTCCAGTTCCCTTGACTATTTTGCTGTTGTCTTTCCCACCCACACACTTCAGAGACTGAAAGCTGATCTAAATTCTTAATTACCATCAGTAAAATACACATGTACATGAATAAGCTTGTTTTTGACTGGTAATTCTAAACCTGAGAAATCTGGCCAGGGCCAACAGAATTACTCAGTATTGACTAATGTACTAGACAAAAGTATTGACTACAATAAACTGGTGCTGGCCCAAGCCTGGTGAGTGGTAGATCTAAGAACATTGCTAATATATAATGTTTTCAAATATTTTCCATGCATATTAAGATAATTAAGAAATTTAGAACACTAACTCTACACTTTCTGGTAATACATGGAAAACTTGCATCACATCATAAATCACTAAAATTTAGAGTTTAACATAATATGAAACCTGCATCACCAGAAGGCATTTTATTTTAGTAATTTCTCTATACAAAGAAAGGCAAAAATAAAAAATGAGCATAATCAAATGTTCAAGAAAGAGACTTATAGCTTCAAAGCACTAGATGTTAGAAAGTGCAATGTTCTTTGCATTTACGTCAGTGAGACCATGGTGCCTTATCAAACCTTGTGACTTAGGATGCCTGCTCTATGCTTAGCTATACTAATAATATCTCACTAAGTCATTTAGATTTTTAAGTTTTAGGTTTACAGACCTAGTTGGCTTATTGTGAAAAAATGACCATGTATCTTTGTTTAAAATTTACTATGTTCCATTGAGTTTTTCTTGAAATCTTTGGAAAAGAAAAGCTAAAAAGAAGGCAAGGGAGTTGGTACCTATAAGAAGTATCTGGAAAGGAGTCCAGCTGAAGATAAAATGATAGGAGTTTGCTAAGGTAACTGAATAAATTATCTCTAGAATTTGATGCAAAATAAGCATTCAGAAAGAAAAGAAGACAGGATTCAGAAAAGTAAATGGATTCAGCTGCTTTCTCCTGAGAGTCAAATGAAACCATGCATGGGAGTTAGTCATAATCATGAAACATGTATTCCAAGATCTTCCTTTTTTTCCTAGTGTAAGAGAACAAAGAATTTTCTATATTCTGATGAGGGAGTGAAGTATACCCCATCCCAAAATACACTGGATTGATATGTTGATTATTTTGAATGAAAAACATTAGAGACATTGCAGTTTCAGAAAGGGCTAGCTGACTCTATCTCTTCTAGCAGGTGGTAAAGTGATAAGTATTCCTTCAGGAAGGGTATCCACTTGTATTGGGATGAGAAAATAGCCCTTATGGCCAAAGACTGAAAATTGGGGGCTGTAACAAAACTGAATAAATATATTAAATATATTTAATAAAGTGACCCTTACTGTCTAGTAAACCTAGTTTTATACCCCCCATGTATCTCCTAGTGGGTCTCAGAAAATTTATTGCTCCTACTTAGATTTTCCTTGTTCTGTTATTTCTTCTCAAATTTGTCCTTCTTTGTCTAAATAGTATAAAAGCATCTTGCTTTGGCCACTTCTTTGGACTTAACTCTCTTGTGCAGATCCTCATGTACATGGAAAACTATTAAAATTTGTATGCTTTTTTCTTGTTAATCTGTCTGGTGTCAATTTGGTTTGTAGATACAGCCAAAAAGCTCACATAAGAGCCTGTGGGGGGAGGAGGGTTAAGTAATCTCTGACTTTTCTATGCTGAATAAGGAAGGAAAGGGAAAGAGTATTTTGAAAAGAAAGCTTTGATGCAGAAAAACAGTCTTTTCACTCTAAAAAAAGTGAGGTGGGGGATGAGGGTGGGAGAGGAATAGTAGAAATAGAGCTAAAGTGCTGCTTCAAAGCTAGTTAGACATGCAAATGAATTCAATTAATCTATCCTATATGCTAAACTGCAAAAGAAATATAAAAGTTTGATGCTTCTCAAACTTTAAGGCAGCTGGTAGTGAACAAAGAAGAGTGAAGATATACCCAAACTCAAAAATAGCAACATTGGGGCCTGGAATCATCACGTATAAGAGAAATTTGAATTTTGGTTCAAAATACAGATGTTTTGATCTTCTCATCACAATTCCTATGAAAGACATAGGAAAAAAAATCCTCAAATTTTCTGACTGTCTTACAAAATTAAATTAGTGTAAACCTAGTGGCAGAAACCATCACCAAATCTTATAGTAAAAATTCATTCATTCAACCAATATTTTGGGGACACATATTATATGCCAGGCACTCTTCTATGTACTTGAGATATGTCAGTGAGCAAAATAGACAATGATCCCTGCTCTTAAGGGAGAAGACAATGCACAAGAAGTACTATGTGAATTATGTAGTATAGGTGATAATGAAACTAGAAAATAAAAATAAGTAGAATGCAGTAACAGCTATAGGGAGTGTGGGTATTAGCTGCAATTGTAAATAGGGTGATTCAGGTAGTGTCACTGAAAAGGAGATGTTTGATCAATGACTTGAAGGGAATTGAGGCAGCAAGCATATCTAAGGGAGAACATCTCATTATCAGGGCTGTAAAATAGGAACATGCCTCATGGACTTGATGAATAACAGGAATTCAGTATAGCTGGAGCAGAGGAACTGAGGGTGAGAGAGGACAGGGATGAAATCACAGAAGTAATGGAGGAAGAGTTCATACAGGGCCTGTGGGTCATCAAAAGGACTTTAATTTTAATACTAAGCAAAATGGAGAGCTATTAGGAGGTTTTGGGCAGATGACTTTTAAATGATCACTTTAGCTTCTATCTAAAAATATTGACTGTAGTGGAAAAAAAGTAGAATCAGAGAGCCCAGTTAGAATAGTATTTCAGTTATTCAGGTGAGAGGTGATGATGGCTTGGCCCAGGAAAGCAAAAATAGAAATAATAAGAAGTTGTCATATTTGGGATATTATGAAGATAGACCCAGGTGTGAGATTTGGTATAAGCTATGAGAGAAAAAGAGAAGTCAAGGATAACTTGATTGGGGTCCTCAGCCATTAGAAGAATGGAGTTTCTATTTTCTTAAAGAAGGCTGGGAGAAGCAGGTTTGCTGAAGAAGGTAAGAAATTTCATTTTAGACAGGTTTTTAAATGCCTATTAGATATCAAGTGGAGGTGTGAGTAGGCAATCATATGGAAATCAGTACAAAAATATGTACAAAAACCAGTACAGTAATCTGAAGAAAGGATTGATGGAAGTACAACTGTGCAAGTTAACAGCATAGAAATGGCATTTAAATCCATGAGAACTGATAACACCACCTAGGGAATGAGTATATGTAGAAAAGAAAAGTATAAAATCAAGCCAGGGACACTCCAACATTAGGAGGTTGGGGAAAAGAGGAGGAATTAGCAACAAATATTGAGAAAAATTACCCAGTGAGGGTGGAGGGGAATCAGGAAAGTATGATATCTTGAAATCCAAGTGAAGAAAATCTATTAAGTGTGTTAGATGATGCTAGATGGGGCTTCTCAGCTTTTGTGCTATTGATATTTTGGGCTGGATAATTCTTCTTTTGGTGGTGGTGATGGATTTCTTACACAATTGTAAGAAGCTTAATAGCATCTCTGGACTTTATTTTCTATGTGTCAGTAGGATTTGCCTCCTCCCACCATGTTATGACAACCAAAAATGTCTCCAAACTTTGCTAAATGAAACCTGGTGGGTAAAACCCATGTTCGAGAACTGCTATGTTGGATCAAGTAAACTGAAGACTATGAATTGACCACTGACGTTAACAATATGAAAGTCAGTGATAACCTTGAGGAGGATGATTTCAATGTAGGAATAGGGAGTGAAAACTGAAATTGATTAGGTTTTAGAGACTGTAAGAAGTTGGAAATAGCAGTGTATAAAAAATTCTTGAGTTTTACTGGAAAGGAGAGTAAATAAGTAAATGAAACATTAATTAGTGGGGGAAGATGAGGACTAAAGTAGTTTTTTTTTTTTTTTTTCCAGTGGGAGAAATAATAGCATGCATGTGTGCTGATGGTATGATTCAGGAGAGAAGAAACATAAATGATGCAGAAAAGAACTGCTGGAAATATTCCCTTGATAGTGGAGAGGACGTGGTCTCTAAAAAATAAGACATACTATTGGTTTGAGGTAGCAACATGGGTATTTCACCTGAGGTAGCAATGGGCAGGCAGAGAATGTGGTTACATATACTGGTAGAAGGGTCAATGTGGTTTTAGTGATGTCTATGGAAATTATTTTCTAATTGTTTCAACTTTCCCAGATAAAGAAGCAGAGTTATTAGCTTTCACAAGGATAGGAAATGAAGTATTGGGAGTTTGAAGAGTGAGAAAAATACATGAAATATTCACCTGAGAGAGTGAGGCAATTAAATAAAGTGGGATGTTTATTATGATTGCAAGTAATTATTAAATGTGCGTTTGACATTCATGGTCACAAATTTAAAGTGGGCTTTTAATGTGATGAGGTATGTTTCATTAGCCAAATGCAATTGCAAAGTGCAGACAAAGAATAGGCAAAGACTTGGTTTATTAGTCTACTCTGGTTGCTATGACAAATGCACAAACTGGTTACCTTAAACTACAGAATTTTTTTTTTCTCACAGTTTTGAGGGCTGGAAGTCTTAGATCAAGGTTTGGTAGGGTTTTATTTCTGGTGAGAGCTCTTTTCTTGGCTTGTAAGATAGCTTTGATCTGCTATGGCTTTTCCTCTGAGCAAGGTCTCTCTTCCTCTACTTATAAGGTCACAAGTTTTATTGAATCAGGGTCCTACCTTTATGACTTCATTTATTCTTAATTACCTCCTAAAGACTCTATCAACAGATACAGCCACATTGGGGTTAGGACTTTAGTATACAAATTTGGAGAGGGACACAGTCAGTTCTTAGCAGCTGGATATAGGTAGAGTTATAGTTTTTCTGAAAGAGGATGAGGGTGTGTGTATGTGTGACAGAGAGTATTGCCGTGTATTATATGGGAGTTAATCATTATGTTGATTATCATGGATTTATGATAGATAAAAGAAAAAAGGAATCCACAATAGTAAGGAACAAAAATAATGGAGTGGAAGGTATTTTAGGCAGTGAGATGAAAAAAAAAAAGAAAGTGGTGGCTGAAGAACAGGAAATTAAAACTGTAATTTTGGATGCATGACTGTTATTGGCAGTGACAAGTTCTGGATTATAACCTTGCAATAGATGCTATACTATGTTGCCCCCAAATCCCACTCAGGATGAGGACCTTCATTTTTGTAGCTTCTGGGAGCATTGTCTCGGCCTTTCATTGAGTTTTCCTGGACATTGCCTTCCATTGAAGGAAGCTACCTTGGCCTAGGTTAGGTCTCTTCTTGGGGGAAACCCACATCCAATGATTGGTCAATTTAAGTCTGAGGGACAACCTTAGCCCCAGAGGTCACTCTGGGATCAGATGATGCCTTTGTTACTACTTCTCTGTGGCTGAATTCCTTTCTCTGACCAGTTCTGCTCCTTTCCTTCCTTCATTGGTGTTGTTTCAGAGAGTATTCCTCAATAAACTTCCTGCATGCACATATCCATTTCAGAGTCTGTTTCATAGAGGACCTTGACCTAGGGTACTTAGTGCTAGGTATGTGCTCAGGAAGTGAACTTTAAAATTGGATTTTAGAAATAGGTCACTCACCAGCTGGCTGGAAATGAGGCCAATGTCACTGGTGGAAAGGGGACTATGGATAGCCTTTGGTATGTTACAGCAATGCTATTGTTAAAATTTTCAGGGCTGAAGGGAATATACCGGGGCAGCTGTATCTCAAGAGTGTGAGAGGGTCGGGACAAGTAGTAATGATAAGTAGTGATAAGGACAATGGACAATGGCTAACTATTGCTGAGGATGATAGAGGCTTTGGAGAAACAATGGAAGGCCGAAGGTGATTAATCACCAATTTAAGTTGAAGCGTGGAAGTCAGAGGACCTTGGAAGCATTTAAAGAGATTTTCATTTTCTGTAACCAGAGGATCAGGCCCAGGATTTCATTATAAAAGCAGGACAGGTCCAGGAAAGGGTTACATTTTCACTTCTGACATGTTTATTATACCAAGGAAAAGGCCCTGGTTGAGAAGGAGAGGAGGCCTGAGATGTGGAATGGGAACATCTGGTTGATATCCTTGAATTCTACAACATAGATGAACTTTGAAAACATTATAGTACATGGAAGAACCCAGATGCAAAGGTCACTTCTTATATGATCCATATTCATAGGGTGAGGGAGGTGATAGTTAAAGGGTGTGGGATTTCTTTATGATTAATGAAGACATTTTAAATTAGACATTTAAATTAGACTATGGTGGCACATATCTGTGAATATATGCACTGAAAACATTGAATTGTGCACTTTAAATGGGTGAATTATATGATATGTGAACTATATCTCAATAAATCTTAAAAAAAAAAAAAAGTGAATTCCCTGAACTTTGAATCCTCTGGGCTTGCAAAAGTGATCTACTCCTTTTTGTTAAATGCTAGCACTTTCATGTTGCTTGATAATAATGGAGAGGCTTCTTTTGCAAAAAAAACCCTGTGTCCTCTCATGTTTGATCCTCAGCTCCTCTGCTGGCCATCAAACCAATACTTAGAGTTATGACTCACATAACTTGAATAAGGAAGTGTTGGGTATGGTAAGCTAGAAAAAGGACTAAGCCCAAGATCTTAAGAACTTAGCCATTATGTACCAGCAGGATCTGTGACAATATATATGGGACTGGATTCTGAGAGTGATGGATCAAAGGGGCTTGAGGTAGAAAAACACAGAGTTAGAAAAGTCAGAATTTATCATCATGGATGCTCTCTCTTATAATACATATTTTAAGGCCCCTGGATGATGGTGCTAATATGTTGCTAGGATGGCACTTGGAAGTTTGAATAAAATGATGGTCCAAAGTGAGTAAAGTAAACATTTCAGAACTTCCATGGGAGACAATGGAAGAAGATTTCAAAATGCTTAGTAAAGTGAGCATGCTAGAGTATATATGTTATGTATGATCAGAAAATGCACCAGCATCTATTTTCCCATTTACAAAAATGATAAGGAATGTGTTAGCGTGATTGCTTGAGCTTAAAAGTTTGAGGTTATAGTGAGCTATGATCATACCACTACCCTCACTGAGAGATACAGTGGTGGCTATCCTCTGTGGCCAGGGGATGATGGCAAAATATACTGTTACAGAACTGAGTTCCCTGAAAACAATGAGAGGTTATGGGATTTTGCAATAATAGAGACAAGATTGTTGTCCTTAAACATTAGAAGGAGGGTGGGCAAAACTGTAACAAGAGACATGATGGGAGTGATAGCCAGGATACTTGATCTAGAGAGCTGTATAGACATGGTTAATGGAGAATAGTACTTCTAGGGATGAGATAGATGGACAATCAAAAATAAGAACAGCAGTTAATTCTCCTCATCATAGTCTTAGGTTGGGGTCCCTAGAAGCAGAACCTGTGCTCACAATTTTTGTCTAAGTGCTTCATTGAGGGGAAAATCAGTAGGAGTGTAAGGAAGTAAGGGAATCAGTGTAGGGCAGGGAAAGTTGCTGAGAAAGAAATGTTTCAGTTGGATCCTAGTTTTACCCTGGTCCCATGGGACGCTCTGGAGTATTAACTGAGCAGTGCTGGAGCGAGCTTTTTAAGACCAGTGCATTGTATTCAGTGATGTCCAATTGGTTAGAAGGACATCAACTGTAGTGGCAAATTTACAACATGAATTCAGCAAACATGACTGTAATTTTTGTAATATAGTAAGAAATATATTTTGGGTCTCTGCCTCACTATCCCACACCCCTTCCTGGCACAAAGTATCTAAAACTCTTGTAGATAGGGGTTGTAGGAGAATCTTTTTTCCTAACATTTGATCTTCAATTCTGGGTTCCTGACACAGAGCTCCTAAACATATTGGAATTTTTTGAGTGATAGGAGCAAGTGTTTTTCTAATGAGGCAACTCTTTGTGGGCTCTTGGATGGCCTTAGAATGGAGGCTGGTTGGCAGGGTAATCAATCAGGAGATAAGAGGGTTAAGGAGGTGAGAGGGCTGAAAGTTGAACTGATCTCCAATAAGGAGTGATATAATCATTCATGCTTATATAATGAAGCCTCCATAAAACCTCAAAAGGGGAGGGTTTGGAAGCTTCAAGATAGCTAAACATGTGGAGGTTCCTGGAGGGTGGCACACCCAGAGATGACATGAAAGCTCTGCATCCCTTCTCTTATACTTCACCCTATGCATCTCTTCCACCTGGTTGTTCATCTGCACCTTTTGTAATAACCTTTATAATAAGTGGTTAAACATAATTAATGTGTTTTCCCGTGTTCTGTGATCCATTTTTACTAATTAATCAAACCCCCAAAAGGGGTCATGGGAGTTCAAAACAGTACAGGTCACAACCAGGAACTTGTGATTGGCATCTGAGGTGGGGGACCAGTCTGATGAGTGCAAGTGATCAAGTTGTGGGATCTGACAGTTTCTCCAGGTAGATGGTGTCAGAATTGAATTGAATTATAGGGCACCTAGCTGGTATCTGTTGAAGAATTGCTTGATGTCTGGAGAAACTTTCCCCCACCCCACACATCTGGTGTTAGAAGTGTTGTGTTGAGTGAATCAAGAGTTAGGATAGGAAAAGCACTTTGGTTTGTTTTATTCCAAGCAACCACAAACCAGACCCCCCCTCCCATTTTTAAAAGCACCAATAATCACCATTGCGTGAATTTCAAATGACTTGAGAAGACTCATGGATCAGTTGCTTAGTCATTGGCTACAGGCTGCCACCTGGTTTAGAGGTGCATATCCTCTTGGGTGAGGAACATTTTGCCCTTGAATAAGGGTGCTGCTCTAAGCAGGTAATAGCCAGTAATCATAAAAACCAGAGAATGTCCAAGGGGATTTGCATGGGCCATTAACAGCATCTGGTACTGTCATTTTCCATTTGGGGGGAGGGACAAGTTGAATAAACTCACAAAAGTCCTTCAAGTGAAGGCAAAAAATGTGATCCACAGAGTGGTGGGGATAAGTCTGTGAATGTCCAGTGTCTCTTTCCAAGAAGATAAGGTGTGAATCCACCCCAGTAAGTCATACACAGACTTGTGTTCTCATAGAAACAGGTGCACTCAGTTTTCCACAAGTACACTTGACAGTGCCTTGCACCTTAAGTCTTGTACTTTCTGTCCAAGAACTTCTCTGATGATGAAGCATGAGGCCTCCATTAAAACCTGCTCACACTCAAGCTTGCACAACCCAGTTATAAGGAGGAGTTAATGCCAGTGCACAAATTCTTGACTTATAAGGGGTAAGTGCTTATCTCTTTCCCTACCTGGGTAGATGATTCTGAGATGCATTTCATAAGGCTTCTCAGAAAGACTCCTCAAGATCAAGCACTTGCCATGTAATGGTGAGAAATACGTTCCTGAATTTAAAAAAAAATTTCTCACACTCAAAATGCAAGTTAATGGACACTTTATTCAGGCACTTGCAAGAGGGAGACAAAGGAAATGTTTCTCAATCATGGGGAATGGTAAGAGTTTTGCAGGGAAAAGAGACAAAAGCAGCAGAGGGAAGATAAATTGTTTTTCTTTGACATGTAGCCAGCCCATTTCAGGCCATTTTATCATAGTTTTGGAAATGTTGACTGAATGAAGGGATTTAGAGGGAGTGAGTTAGTCCTTAGTAGAAGAAAAAAGGAGTCAGTGTATGTTCTGAGCATAGAATTTTCCATTTCTTCACATCACCTTCTATGTATTCCCCACCTTTCCTATTTCTCTCTGTCCTTCAGTCCTATCTTCTGAGAATAAATTACATTCATAAGCCTTTGTCTCTATCTCAGCTTCCGCTTATAGAGAAAACTCATGTTAAGAGAAGGAATGATAGTAATATATTTCTACTTTATGTTTGAAGTATTCAGATTCATCAGTGGTATAGCCTACATTATACATCTAGCACCGTTGACCAAGATAGTTATGTTTTAACTCCCCTATTCATTGAATAAATAATTCTAATTTGTTTTTTAATTTTATATTAATATGAGAGTACAAATAATTAGGTTACATTGTTTGCATTTGTTGGGTAAAATTCAAGTTGTAGTTGAGCACTTCACCCAGAAGGTGTGCCATATACACCTACACTGTGCCTGTTATGTCTAATTTATTAATTGACCATCCCAGTTTAAATACAGCATAGTTTGATGTGCTATGTTAAAGTGGAAACTGTCATTGATGAAACTACTTCTTAGTTATTACATGAGTTCTGTTTTAATATGATAGATATTTTTCTTTCTTTTTTTAATTTTATTTTTTAAATTTCAAATTAATTTGAGGATATTAATTTTTAGATTACATTGTTCTCACTTCCAAGGTAAAGTTCCATGTGTAAAAGAACTCCTCACCCAGGGGGTGTGCTATACACCCTTGCATTGTGCACATTAGGTGATGTACCACCAAAAGACAATGAGCATTTTTTCATGTGTTTGTTGGCCATTCATTTCTCATCTTCAGAGAAGTTTCTGTTCAAGTCTCTTTCCCACTTATAAAGGGGATTGTTGCTCTTTTCTGGGTAGTTTAATTTGAGTTCTCTGTAGATATTAGTTATCAGGCCTTTATCAGGTTGACTATATGAAAAAATCGTCTCACATTCTGAAGACTGTCTGTTTCTTTGTGGGACCCTGAGCTGTTTAAAAGCTTTTTAGCTTGATCAAATCCCAGTTATTTATTTTTGGAGTTACTGTATTTTCCAGGAGGATCTTCCTCATAAAGTGTTTTCCCAGGCCAATATCCTCAAGCATTTCACCCACACTTTATTTTAGAATCTTTGTTTTGAATCTTAAATTTAAATCTGTTATCTAGTGAGAATTAATTTTTGTCATTGGTGAGAGATGTGAGCCCAGTTTCAGTCTTCTACATGTGGATAACCAATTCTTCCAGCACCATTTGTTAAAGAAAGATTCTTTTCCTCAGTGCATGCTTTTGTTAGGGTTATCAAAGATCAAATGATGAAATGTGGCTGGGTTCATCTCAAGATTCCCTATTCTATTCCACAAATCTATACATCTCTATTTTTTGTGCCAGGATTATGTTGTTTTGATTATGATAGATTTGTAGTATAATCTGAAATCTGGTTATGTGAAGCCTCCAGATTTTTTTTTTTATTTCTAAGAATTATATTTTTTATTCAGGTTTTTTTTTCTGGTTCCATATGAATCAAAGTACCATTTTAAAAAATTCTTTAAAGGCTGGCATTGGTGTTTCGATGGGGATTTCATTGTCTATAGATTGCTGTAGGTAGTATGGACATTTTAACAATGTTAATTCTTCCTAGCCACAAGCATGGTATATTCTTCCATTTGTTAACATCTTCTGCTATTTTCTTTCTCAGGGTTTCATAGTTTTCTTTATAGAGACCATTCACATCCTTTGTTAGATATATTCCCAGGCATTTCATCTTCTTTGACACTACTTTAAAAGGAATAGAGTCTTTGATTTTGTTCTTGGCTTGACTATTGTTGGCATGTAGGAAGACTACTGATTTGTTGTATTGATTTTGTATCCTGAGACACTGCAACATTCCTTGATCACTTTTAAGAGATTTGTAGTTTAGTCTCTGGGGTTTTCCAGGTATAATTTCATGTCATCTGCAAAGAGCAAGAGGTTGACCTCCTCTTTCCCTGGTTCAAAACATTTAATCTCTTTTTGCCTGATTGCAATGGCTGGGACTTTCAACACTATTTTGAATAGTAGTAGTGACAGTAGGCATCCTTGCCTAGTTCCAAATCGGACTGGAAATGCTTTCAGTTTTATTTCATTCTGTATGTTATTGGCTGTGGATTTGCTGCAGATGACTTCTCTAGCAGTTTAAGAAATGTCCCACCTAAGCCAATTTTCTTGACTTTTTTTTTTTTTATCATGAAATGATGCTGCGTATTATCAAAAACTTTTTCTACATCAATTGAGAGAATCATGTGTTTTTTCAAATCTATTTATGTGGTGAATTATATTCATGGATTTATGTATGTTGAATCAACCTTGTATCTCTGGGATAAAACCCACTTTATCATGGTGTATGACTTTTTCAATATGTCATTGTATTCTTCTTGCTAATATCTTACTGAATGTCCTTGTATCAATACTCATTAAGGATATTGATCTATAGCTTTTTTTTGTTGTTGGATCCTTTACTGGTTTTGGGATCAGGGTGATATTTGCTTCATAGAATGTGTTGGAGGAAGATCCCTTCACTCTCTATATTTTGAAATAGATTATGCAATATAGTAATTAGTTCCTGTTTGAAATTTTGGTAGAATTCTGGTGTAAAACTGTCTGGTCCAGAGCTTTTCTTTTGGGGGAGATTTTGTATAACTGATGCTATTTCAGTGCTTCATACTGGTCTATTCAAAATTTCTAATTCTTTCTGGTTGAGTTTTGGAAGCTAGTATGCTTCCAGGTATTGGCCCATTTCCTCTACATTTTCATATTTCTGGGAATCGAGTTTTTTTGTAGTTATCATTGAGAATATTTTGTATTTTTGTGGTATCTATTGTTATTTCCCCTTTATTCTTTCTGAATGAAGTTATTAGAGATCTTACTTTTCTGTTTCTGATTACTCTAGCCAAGGGTTTATCGATTTTATTAATCTTTTCAAAGAACCAACATTTTGTTTTGCTGATCTTCTGAATAATTCTTTTGTTTTTGATTTCATTTAATTCTGCTCTACCTTTGATTATTCAGTTTCTGCTGTTGAGTTTGAGGTTGGATTGTTTTTCTTTTTCCAGTTGCTTGAGATGGCCCATTCAGTTACTGACTTTCTGTTTTTCTGTTTTCTCAATGAAGGCATCTAATGCTATAAAGTTCCTTCTTAGGGCTGTGATATCACACAGATTTTGATAGTTTGGGACTTCATTATAATTTTGTTCCAGAAATTTAATAATCTTCTTCTTAATCTCATCTCTGACCCAGCTATCATTCAGCATAACATTAGTTTCCATGACTTTGAGCATGAAGATTTCTGTTGCTGTTGAGTTCAACGTTTATTCTGTGATTGTCCAAGATAATACAAGGAATGACCACCATTCTTTTGAATTTGTCATATCTTGTGTCCTAAGATATGATAAGTTTTGGAGGATGATCCATGGGCTGATGAAAAGAATGTGTATTCAGTTTTGTTAGGATGAAATGTTCTGTATATGTGTGTTAAGCCCATTTGTTCTAGGGTCATGTTTAAGTCCATTATTTATTTGTTTAGTTTCTGCTTGGAGGATCTATCCAGCACTTCCAGTTGGGGTGTTTAAATCTCCAACTATTATATTGCAGGAAGATATCACATTGTTCAGATTAGTTGGTTTGTTTTATAAATTGAGGAGCATTCAGGTAGGATACATAAATGTTAATTATTGAAAAGTCTTCATGATGTGTACTTCCCTTGACAAATATGTAGTGCCCATCCTTGTCTTTTCTTATTTTTGTTGGTTTAAGTCCATTTGTATCTTCAAATAAGATCAACACCCAAGATTTTTTTGCTTCCCATTTGCCTGGATTAGTGTTCCATCACTTCACTCTGAATCTTATTTTATCCTTTTAGGTAGGTAGTGTTTCTTGGAGGCAATGGATATTTGGCCTGAGATTTTTGTATCCAGTTAAGCAAGCCTGTGCCCCTTTAGAGGGAATCCTAACCATTCATATTAATTGAGAGAATTGATAGATATGGTGGAGTTTTGGTCATCTTGTTTTTCAGAGGTCCAGAGCTCATTTTTATTCCTTTCACCATTGTGGAATCTAGGCATTGTTCTTAAATTTCTGGGTGAGTTTACTTTGGTGGTAGACCATCATGCTGGTCTGAGTGGTGGTGGACCATCAAGAATGAGTCTGAGTACTTCCTGTAGAGCTGGTCTAGTTGTGATAAATTTTCTCAATATATAGATGTCAGTAAAGTATTTGATTTCTCCATCACAAATGAAACTCAATGTTAGGGGACATGAGATCCTAGGCTGAAAACTGTTTTGTTTAAGAAGGTTGAAAGTTGATGACCACCCTCTTCTGGCTTGAAAAATTTCAGTTGAAAGATCTGTGGTCATCCTGATATTTTTCCCTTTGTAAGTAGTACTTTTCTTACACTTGGCTGCTTTCAGGATTTTCTTCTTCATATAAACATTGGTAAAATTAATTACAATGTGTCTAGGAGATACTTTGTTGGATTGAGTCATGCTGGGGTTCTGAAACTGTCTACTATCTGAATTTCTGTGTCTCTCACAATACTTGGAAAGTTCTCCACTGTAAAGTCTTGGAGTAGAGCATTTCTGCCTTTGGGACCATCTTCTCCCTCAGGAATCCCTGTAATTCAAATGTTTGACTTTTTTGGGAATGATGACATAACTATGTCAGGGAATATTCTGTTCTTATTTTCCTTTCTTTCTGCCTTTTTGAATGCTTGGGATAGTTCAAAAGTCTTGTCTATTTCTAAGATTCTTTCTTCTCCCTGTTCCACTGTATTACTGAGATTCTCTCTGCATTTCAAAGCTTCTTGAATGCCTTTTACAATTACTTAAGCTCTGCTATATCTTTCCTCATTATGTTGATATCCTTGGTGATATTGTCTTTGAATTCATTACATTTTTCAGACAACTTCTGAACTATTTTTTTTTTTGTTTTCTATTTCCATCTTTTCCTCCATTACAGCTATCTTATTTGCTACCCATATTTGAATTCTACTTTTAACATTTTAGTAATTTCTCTGTGTATGTTACTTTCTGTTGTATCTCCTTTGAAATCCTTTGGGGGATTTGGTCTGCTCTAATTTTTCATTTTGCCAGAGTTCTTCTGCTGATTCCTCCCCATGAGTATTTTCAGCTTCTTCTTTTTTAATATGCTAATTATACTTTTTAAATTGAATTAATAGTTTGTCCCTCAATACTTGTTGAGAGATAATCTAGTAGGGTACTCTTAGGAAGCACTATTCCTATTTGGTAATTAACTCTGGCAGGGTGAGATTTGCTTGGGATGCCCTGGGAACTGGAGCTAACCACCACTTTTCTAATGAGCAGGAGCTTGTGGTTGTGGCTTATCCCCTAGAGCTTTGCAGAGGTCCCTTTTAGGGATACAGTCAGATATTCTGAGGGCCAGCTTGGTCAGATAGCCCAGCCTGGCTCTGTGTTCATGTCAGCCTAGCCTTTACCCAAACCTAAGGAGTTGCAGTATTATGGTGAAATCTCTGCTGGGCAAAACTACAGACACCTGAGGCCCTGCCCCCATCGGCGATAGCTGGAAACAGACCTGCTGAATTCACCCCTCACTGTTGCAATGCTACCATTGCTTTAACAATGGCAGACAAGTGGTATATCAGTAGCACCAGACAGCAGCTCCAGGGGGACAAGAATCTGTGGAGAGCACTGGCCCAGAGTTCTAGTCCAAATTGCTCTGGCAGCATAGGCTTTGCCCACCCCATCAAGCTCAAGGGGCCATCTGGTCTGTAAGAATGGAAAATTTTTAGCTGGCCAGGCATGTTACAAGGTGTCTACCCCACATGAGCCCCATGTTCCTGGAAATGGCATCCAGGTCTCCAGAGAGCCCCATGTTCCAGGAAATGGCCCGTCCAGGGCTCCAGATGGTCACGATAGGGCTGGGTCAGCAGTTCTGAGAAAAACAAACACAAGGAATTATTCTACCCCGATAACTTGACTTGAATTTAAACTTCTGTCATGTAAAGATAGAGCGGATCAATTTAAATGAACCAATAAGATTGTAACGCACCATTCCTTCCCGCTTCTTCCCGCTTGTTCCAGAACCCTATAAAAAGAGCTCCCTTCTTGAGTTCAGGGTTGACTCCTCTGTCTCCTGCGTGAGATACGTGTTGGCCCCAGAGCTCTGGCTTTCCCTGAATAAAGCCTCGTGTGTTCTTGCATCAAGTGTGGTCTCTCATGAGTCCTTGGGTGCCACGCTGTCCCGAGATTTGAGGGTCTCCCTTCGGGGGTCTTTCATTTGGGGGCTCGTCCGGGATAGGCGTGACCACCCTCGACTCCGACAGCCCCTTGGAGGTAAGGAAGATCTTCTGAGTGTATATCTGTGTGTGGCGCCGCAACTCTGAGTGTTCCATTTCTTTGTCACTTTCGGTTTTTGCAGCTGCCGCTGTGGGCCGTAAGGACCGGGTGGCTGTGGTTGGCAGACGTGCTTAAAGGGCCACAAGCTGTCGCCCTGGGGGAACGCCCTAGGAGGAAAGGAGACCCAGGGACGCCTGGCCGTCTCCTATCTGGTGAAGGACGACTGCGTGGTTCTCCTCCGGGAGAAGCCTCGCAAGCCCCTTCCATCTGAAACTGCGTTTGGCTGGTTGTTTCTGACTCTCAAGGGTCGCTGTTTTCTAGACTTGTTAGTCTCTTTTGTTTGTTTGTTAATTGTCAGTGTTGCGTTGTTTGTAACCATGGGACAGACTGTGACGACTCCTTTCAGTTTGACCTTAGATCATTGGACAGAGGTTAAGACTAGAGCACATAATTTGTCAGTTGAGGTTAAGAAAAGACCGTGGCAGACGTTTTGCACCTCGGAGTGGCCAACCTTTAATGTTGGCTGGCCGCCGGAGGGCACTTTTGATCTGACTGTTATCTCTGAGATTAAAGCCA
>CAUYPK010072933.1:0-26673 GCA_963574355.1 Loris lydekkerianus | reverse complement strand
TAGTTTACAGTTTTTCTTTAGCAATAAATATTGAAAAGCATTTAACTTACTGATTCCTCAATTATTGTAATTGTTTTGGGTATATATTTTTATTTTTGAAATTTACCAGTGGCTGCTGCATTTTCCACCTTGGCTTATACTCAAGTCACTAAGTTTTCCCTGTTTTTAGGGTAAAATTAAGGGGGTCGGCTTATACTCGAGTATATACGGTACTTGAAATTTATTCTCTTGGTTATCATTATTATTGAATATGGTCCTACCATTGTGCATAGATCTCAGAACCTATTCTCCTGTCTATCTGAACTCTGTGCTCTTTGATTTCTCCTTCCCCACCTGCAGCCCCTGGTAATTATTGTTCTACTCTTTACTTCTATGAGTTTAACTTTATTGTATCCCACATAGAAGTAAGATAAGGCAGGGTTTGTCTTTCTGCATGTGGCTTATTTCATGGAACATAATGTATTCCAGAGTCATCCACGCTGCCACAAATAACAGGTATCTTCCATTTTTAGGACTGAATAGTATTCCATCATGTAGATGTACCATTTTTAGATTAATTCATGTTTTGTGGACACTTAGGTTGCTTCCATATCTTAGATACCATAAAAAATGATGTGAACATGAGAATGCAGGTATCCCTCAACATATTGATTATAGTTCCTTTGGATTTGTACTCAGACACAGAAGTGGAATTCCTAGGTCATATGGTACTTTTATCTTTAATTTGGGGGGAAACCAGTGTTTTCCATAACAGCTGTGATAATTTACACTCCCACCAACACTATATAAGAGTTTCTTTTCTCTGCATCCTTTCCAATACTTCTTATAAGTCATCTTTTTTGGATAAAAGCCATTCTAACAGTGATATCTCAATGTGGGTTTAACTTACATATCCCTAATGATGAGTGATGCTGAGGAACCCTGACCAGGGAACTTCTCTGTGTGTGGTAATGTGCCAACCTGGAAAGGGGGCAGTGTGGCCAGAGAGAGCAACTCTTCTTACTATTTCCTTGTAGCTTTTCTTGATTTTGTGTTTTAAGGTTCAACCTCACTCCCAAGGTATTTACAATGAATAGTAGTGCCTGTCTGATTTCTGTGGGAGAAAGCAAAACCAGAAACTCCTATTCTATTACCTTGGTGGTATCACTTCTGGATGAGATTCTTTTTCCTAATATTTGTTTGTAAAATTTCCAATTAACATAAGGGGACATACCATTAGGCAACCTTGCTTGCATTTGTAAGGCAAAGCCTAACTTGTAGCTAAGTCCCTCATACAGGAAGTGTGCCATGCACCCTCAAACTGGTCCCCCTGGAAAGGAGCCCCATGACGCTTTTCTTGAATTCAGTCAAGCTTTTCTCTCATGTAAGCAGGTTGTTATTAATTTACAAGTTTTAAATTAGTATTAAGTACATTACAACAGTATTTGGAGTATCAGGAAAGGTGGCAGAGGATAAAATTCAAGTGAACATTTAAGAGTCAGGTAGAAGAAAAGAAGATACACAGCCAGTCTGCCTTAATAGTTCTCTTTCATTAAGTTATGTAGGTTTTTATTTGAGATATCTTCTTTTTTTTGACTTTTTCAATATCAGCAGATGTTGAAATGTAAATTTAAAAGTAGTTCATCAAGTGATTTATGAAGGATGTTACAATCAATCTTCATAAGTATACTTTTATATATTCTTCCATAGTGACTTGAACTTGGGCCTCCATTTCAGCAAGTAACAGAAAGTCTAATATTGCCTGTTCATAAACCTAATGACCTCTAAGTTTAATGTGGATAATTAAGAATTCAATTTTAGGCTTGACTCCTGTAACATAGTGGTTACAGTGCCAGCCACATGAACCGAGGCTGATGAGTTTGAACCCAGTCTATGCCAGCTGAACAACAACGACACCTGCAACAACAAAAAAATAGCTGGGTATTGTGGCGGGCACCTGTAGTCCCAGCTACTTAGGAGGCTGAGGTGAGACAATGACTTAAACCCAAGAGCCGGTGGTTGCTGTGAGCTGTGACACCATAACACTCTATCCAGGGTGACATAGTGAGACTGTCTCAAAAAAAAAAAAAAAAAAAAAGAATTTAAATTGAATTAGTTTGTTTTTCTCCTCTCTTCATTTTTTCTCTTTCTCCCTAAATGTGATCTAAATAGTAATTTTTGGTGGGGGCGGGGCACTTAGCACATTATTCTAATAGCAAGATAGGGTTCCCTGTAAGAATTATCATCTTTCATTTTTATCCATGTGATCTTCCATAGATCACAGATCCTGCCTGATTTTTGCACCAGATTCACTGTCCTGACCTTAGACTTTGGTGGGTAACTTCCCACATGCTGTGGGGCCTTGTCCTGACTCTCAATCCCTGAAGATGTGTCAGCCAACTCACTATTTGAGAATACTTTGGAACACTCAGGTGACGTTATAATGCTGAGTCTGGTGCCTGGTATGTAGTTTATATCCTAAACCTCACAACTTCACTCTTGTTATGCAAAAACCAGTTTCCTATAATTCTAGGAGAAACATTTTTCTCACTAAAGACTGCACATTACACATTGAAAGCACGTTAACTTTGAAACTAATGTTTTTATATAGTTTCTATAATCTATTTGGCTTGGCTTTCAAAACCAAGCTTTGTGCTCAAAGCCACCACACACAGAAAGTGAGAGATGCTATGTGAATTACCAGAGAGAGGAATCAATTACATTAAAATCTGGAAAACAACAAGCTTTTAATACATGACAATATTATCACATTGTTATTCAATACCTATTTCTGCATGAGCCAAAATAAGCTATCTTCTGTACCAAAGAACTCAAAAAGTCTAATGGAAGAAAGATTTATTCCTTGCTCTGTAACCAGAGCAAGGCAAGAAGTAGTGGATGGGGAATAAATGGCGGCAATGCTCACTCAGGGACCAATGCTCCTCTGTCTGTCCACTCCACTATCTTTCAAGGACGCAGAGTAATTCATTGGGTTTCACCATGTGGCAGAAGAACAGAGAAGAAAACAGCAAGTGAGTGGAAGACTTCAGGGGATATTTTGTAGTTAGTCAGTGTGGTAGGCAGAATTCTAAGATGGTGCCCAAGATTTCCATTGCCCTGCTGTGCACACTCTGTAAATATGAGCAATATCCTTCCTATGATAAGGTTATGCTATCTGCACAGTTTTAGAAAGGGACATTATCCCAGTGGGCCTAGCTTAATTACATGAGACTTGGGTAAGAGTCAAGAAATCAGAGACCCAAAACAAAGAGAATTGATGTTATAAATTTTCCTTTGCTGGCTTGAAGCTAGAAGGGGCCACATGGTTAGGACTGGAGAGCAATCCCCAGCAGGCAGGCAGCTAGCAGAGAAATGGAATCTCACTCCTACAGCTGCAAGGAAATGAACTCTGCTGAGAACCAGTGAACTTGAAAGATCCTGGAGCCCAGATGAGCTTCACAGCCCCCACTCCAGCCCTGTCAACATCCTGTGAGATGAGATAAAGAGTATGGAGCCATTCCCTGCCTTGACAATGGACTTAAAAGAAAAAGGTGAGATAATTCATTTGCATTGTTTAACGTTATATAGCTTGTGGCAATTTCTTAGGTAGCAACAGACACTACCATGGCTTGGAAGTGACTTACCTCACTTTCATCCAAACCACATTAACCAAAATTCAAGAATATATCTAACTGAAACAGAGGCTGGGAAATGTGGAGTACCTTGTTCCTGGGAACAAAAAGAAGAAGAGTTTATGAGCATATAGTGGTGACTTTGCCACTGTTGTGTATTTTAACCAAAGGTAAACAAGCCATATTCTCCAGGGCCTAATGTCTACATCCTGATACTCACCCAGCATTTTATCAGACTCCCTCATTTCTATTTCTTACAAGAATAATAAATGTGAAAATTGTAACAGCCTCACTGGAGAATAATATCAGTCATATTTAACTTTTAGACCTGATTTTCATCTGAGTATATAGAGTGAGCTTCAACAAGTTATTTGACCACTCCATTTCATCCATTTTTCTTTCTATAAACAGCAGGTGGATAATCCAAATCATACATGAAAGGACGGATTCCTAAACTTTTCATAAAATACCTGAGAAAGAGAGCTTAGGTACAGCTTTGGCAGGCATGGAAATGAAAACTGTTTTCTCTTAGGTAGTTTCTGTGACTTTATCGCTGCACTCTGATACTCTCAATAGGAAGATTAGTTCAGCTGACACCTGAGTTCATTATTTTCTTTTGGTTTTTGTTTCCTCTGGTTTTCTTTCAAGAAAATTTTTGACATAAATTTAATAAACTTATATAAACCTAATTTATAGTGACCTTTTGCTCATTTTTTTTCTGATTATCCTCCCACAGAATTTATCCACAAAAGTCTTTTTTATTCATCACCTATATTTTCTCTCCATAGCCCGAGTTTGTGTCTTGAGTTCTAGAATGCATATTTTCAGGTTTCTAATCAAAACATTTAAAATGAAGTAAACCTAGTTAAATAAATTGTACTTACTATGTTTCAACCCAAACTCACACTATTTCATTTCTGAACCCTATATTTATTACCTTACTGACGCATAGCCCATCCATGCAGCTTCCCAAGTCAAAAAATTGGGGTAATCCTAAACTCTTCTTTTTATTTTATGTCACCTAATTTGTCACCCAGTCCCATCTTCTCTATTTTATAATTTTTTTTTCAAACTAGTCTTCTGTTCCTCCAGATTTTATTAGCTTGCTCATACTTCCTTATTTCTTAGGATACTAGAATAGCTTTTAAATTGATTTTTCCTGACTCCAATCTACCAGATTATCTGCCACATAGCTGCAAGAGTGATAATTCTAAAATGTAAGTTAATTAACACCTGCTTAAAATTATCCAGTGCTTTCCTTTTGTATTCAGGCAAAAGTCCAAATTTCCAGATGTGTTTATAAGGACTTTTACGATGTGACCCTTTCTATATTTCCATCTTAATCTCCTTATACAACCTCGGGAAATATTTTTTATCCAGCTTTCTAGAAATTCTTGCAGTTTCCTGAATGAAGCCTACTCTCCCATATCTTTGAGTCATTTTAAGTATTGTTGTTTTGTTTTTACCTGTAACATCTTTATTTACCTTGTCAAAGTTCTTAAATAATAATGGCCATTAAAGACTCCATTCAAATATTGTCATTTCTTTGAAAACGTTGTTAACTTTCTTGGATCAAGTGTGATGCTCTTGAGAAGTTCTGTAACCATGAATCTCTACCATGAACACCTTTTCAATTATGTGGTTATTGCCAACTCTTGAAAGTCTCCAACACATAAAGTTGTTGGAAGTTCTTTGCAGGTGAAGTCTGTAATTTGTTTAAGGTCTGTGTTCTCAAAGAGCATTTTATTGAAATATAGGGGAATGCTCACAAAATTGAAATATATAATTTTATTGAAATATAGGGGAATGCTCACAAAATTGTTCCATGAATTGGAAATTACATGAAATGCAGGACAGACTTAATTTGAGAAGAAATTACAAGATGGAATTCAAAAGACAGAGTCAGTGGATATTTAAGAAAAATAATTTTGGTGGTTTATTCTAGTGCTTTTTGGTCTTGAACAGGATAATGGTGTTTCTTCTTTATACTTTCCCAGATCAAATATGTAATCAATAATTCTACAGTGAATAATAACCAAAATGAAAAATTGTTATGTTGACTTTTTTAATTGTCATTAATAATGTAAAAATAACAGGCAAAGAGTTGAATGAATCTTTTGAAATCTTAAGTAGTTTTCATTTAGATTAATTTATGTAGACAGAGGAGTAAAACAGACATGTAGGCTCAGTGCCTGTGGCTCAAGAGACTAAGGCGCCAGCCACATAACACTTGAGCTGGTGGGTTCAAATCCAGCCCAGGCCCACCAAACAGACATGTATGTAGTTTGTTATCACTCAAAAGAACAAAATATTTCAAGCAAACTTGATTTATTTTAAATCATCATCATCCTTCTAAAATACCTTAAAGATGAAGTAAGCAATTCAATGCTTCAAGAGAGGCTTTTGTGCCTTATATTGAAATAAACTCAGGAAGATATATTATTGTTGGGTTCAGTTAACATTCGCAAAAGACCTTTTCCAGCAGGCTAGCCATTACAGTAAACTTGTATTTCACCTTGATTCTGGAAATTGACACATTGAAGATAGTTTATAACAGTAAAGCCTTATCTGAAGTTTCTATTTTTTACCAGACTCAACTCTCTGTGATATAGCCCCCCAAAAGAAAAGGGAAAAAATGTTAAAAATGATGACAATAAGTGTCCCAAGAGTGAGGCAGTGATGATTTGGTCTTGAATCCTTTTGTCTGGAAGCTATAGTTTAAATAGTCTAACATTCATCATATATGTAAAGGCGGGGGAGTGGAGAGACACAGAGGTTGGTGGGGATGGAAAGAAAGTAGTAGGTGTACTTGTCTGTATGTGATGTGCATAATTGCCTTATTTTTGCATGAATGAAGTCATGCATGTCATTTCAGTGAGTTCTTTAATTATCCACAATATCTCTTAAATAAAAATTTAGTCTTTCCCCTTACCTTTTCTTTACTTTCTATACATAGAATTTGAGGGGCATACGGTAAAACTTGACTCAAGGATTAAGCAATTATAATAAATATCCATCTGCTCTATTTGAATTGATTCAGTATACTAAAACTGAAAGAAGCTTTAAAATCCCTGGGTACTTTTTTATTACTATTTTAGAACTTTTGATTTCATATGCTCTGGATTTTTATCTGAAGTTTGAATACAAAGAGCAACTCAGCCTCTTACTGTGCGTGTAAAATCCCATTCATGTTCTCCTTCGCTGGGCCTCATTTTCCTACATTCATAGTGCATGATGAATCCTGTTCTCAGTTTACAGGTATGTGAACTATTTGGGGTCATGCTCAAGCATTTAACATTCTAGAAAAAGCAGCAGTGTCTTAAAAGGCCTCTTTATTAGAAGACCTCTGAGATTTCAGCACCATACAAAAATGAAAGTTGTTCTCGAAGTAAATTGCTTTGCTTTGCATTTCTCATTTACGTGAAAGTTGCATTCATCATTAAGAATGTTATTTGTTGACTTTGTCCTCTCCTTGAATGGAGAAAAGTATACTTTATGTTCTCCAAGTCAAAATAATACGTTTAAATAAACTTTTATATTATATATGTGAGCACATGTGAACAAGGTTTTAATATCCATTGAAGTTTTTATTTCTGTTTTGCTAATCCTATATTATGTGACCACCTTGAATTATCAGTGCTTTTCATTATGAATTGCATTTTTACTGAAGTAGAGAAATTATCTAAACATTGAAGGGCAGAGAGAATTACTTGATTGAAATACATATATTCCAAAGTTACTAAATTGTTGTGCATTGAAGGACTGGCAGTTCATGAACTATTACATGTGTCTAGTAACATTCTTGGAAAATTAACTCATGAGACAATGACTATTTAGGGAACATCAGTGTCCTTTGCATTAATCAACATAGGTGCTGCTACAGCTAACAGTCTTTGCCCACATAGGAGTTGTAGTTTATCTGGTGAGGAATGACCTGTTCATATGAAAATATCATTGTATGTGGCAGGGTTTTTGATACTTAAATGTACAAGTGAGAAACATTATTTTATACAAATAAATACAGAACAGAGTTGCATGTAAAAAAGGATATACGAAAGGTTGACAATTAAATTTGTGAACAACCCACCTTGTACTTATGCCAGCAGCACTGTACAAATAGCTTGGTTAAGACACCTTAGTATATCAGTGTCTCATAGCTATGTTTGTCTTGATGTGTGGTGGTGTTCTGATGACTGGCATTCATTATTGTTGCTGCATGGTTTTTTGTGTAATCATAAGAATGTCAGTACTTGAATTAGAGCAATAAACAAACATCAAATTTCTTGTTAAACTTGGCAAGAATGGAAGTGAAATCAGAGAAATGTTAGTCCAAGTTTATGGGGATAATGCTATGAAGAAAATGGCCGTGGATAAATGGATTAAGCGTTTTTCTAAGGGGAGAAGTGTCACTGATGAAGACAGATCAGGATGGCTAGTAATGAGCAGAACTGAAACAAGGCAACATTTTTTTGACTTTGTGCCAAAATAGTCAGCTGACCATAAGAAGCATAGCAGACCAAGTAAACATCAATAGAGAAACAAGAAAATCTTAACTGAAATTCTGGGCACAAGAAAGGTCTGTGCAAAAATGATCTGGAAGGAGTTCACTGATGAACAAAAGCAAAGGAGAGTTAAAGTTTGCCAGGACCTTTGGAGAGTAAAGATGATGTTTGGCGTTGTTTTTATCACTGGTGATGAAACATGGGTTTACCAATACTACCCTGAAACAAAGTGTCGAAGTGCACAATGGAAGTCAGCTGATTCTCCATGACCAAGAAAGTTCCATCAGTCCAAATCAAGAGTCAATATGATGTGGCTAAGCTTTTGAATATCAGAAGGATTGTTCATTATGAATTTGTCTAGCTTGGTAGTTAATCAAGTTTACTATTTTGTCCAGCTGAAAAGGCTGCATGACAAAGATGAAAATGACCTGAACTTTGCACCTACAACTCACGGCTCTTACACCAGCACACATGGAACTGTCTATGAGGGAGTTTTTAGGCAGTAAACACATAACTATATTGAAACACCCTCTCTACTCACTTGATTTGGCCCCCTGTGACTTTTTGTTTACTAAAAGATAAAGGAAATATTGAAAGAAAGACATTTTGATGACATTCAAAGATATCCAGGGTAATGTGATGACAGCTCTGATGGCCATTCTAGAAAAAGAGTATCAAAATTACTTTCAAGGGTGGAGTAGGCATTGGTGTCAGTACATAGCTTGCCACCGGGAGTATTTTGAAGGTGGCCATAGTGGTATTTAACAATGAAATATGTAGCACCTTTTCGAGAATGAATTTGCAAACTTAATTGTCAGACCTCACATGTAGTACAACTACAAAGTACAAAAGAAGATAAGATAAAACACATTTTTATTATCATCAAAAATAGTAATAAATTGTGATGGAGTAACAGTAACTGGATTTTTAGATAGCTCTGCCTAAAAAATGCTGTATCAATATGGTTCTG
Organism: Loris lydekkerianus; assembly: GCA_963574355.1. NCBI lineage: Eukaryota > Metazoa > Chordata > Mammalia > Primates > Lorisidae > Loris > Loris lydekkerianus. The sequence continues at coordinate 17,590 of CAUYPK010072933.1, read as the reverse complement.
AAGCACAGGATATTTTAAAATTAAGTGGAGATGTATTACATTTTGGATGTAATTTATTGGCCATTGACACATCTCAGTTTCTTTACCTTATAAAGGAAGTAGCATCATCTACATCATTGACTTCTTTGGGCTAATATATTTAAAACTTGTAGTAAATGCTTAGTAATGGTTACCATTCAATAAATGATGAACTTTATTTTTTTGTGTGTGTTTCAGTGTAATAGGATAATTTAAATACTATATTTTTTTCCTTAAAACAAAAAAAAAAAGAAAGAAAGAAAAAAGACAGTAGGCCAAGCTGGAGGGGAGACACATTCTGAGCATAGTATGGATAGTGACGGCCGCCTTGGCCATCAGTATCATCACCAGCACCGTTGTCCTCAACACTGTTAGCCTCACCTTTATGGAGGTATGCTTACTCTTGGAAGAAGAATCTAAATTCCAGCCACTTTATTAAAAATCTTTGGAAGACTGAGAGTGCCAACTAGCATGAGAGGATTCAGCAAAGTCAATGCCAGAAACATTGACGGCAGGAGCTAGAAACATCGTCAGCAATGATGACACATTCTTCTGCCCCAGCCATAGGGAGACTTGGAACAGACTCAATGGCAGTAGTGTTCATGGGAGGAGGGAGAAAAGTGTTTCTAAAGCAGCCATCACAGTGCAGTCCATGGCAGGAACCATTGGTTCTACGGGGTCTGTCCTGGGTACCCAAGTTCCAAGTTTGGGAATATTTGTGAGATCTCCTGAATAATCTCTAAGATAGGGTGGGGAGATTTGGATAATTTAAATTGGATTAAAATTCTAGGAAATGTGAATAGGGACAGAGCAGAATAAATGCAGTTTGGAGACATTTTGAGATCCATGGTTTAGTCTCAGATTGAAGAAACATAAAAATGATTATAATGATTACTCAGTTGAAATTATGGCTAATTCCTCTTAGCTATCATTTCTGAAAATTTTGTGATGTGGTTTGTTATTTCCAAAATAGAAAAGTATTTTTAAAAGAATGGTTGTAACCATTTTAGTCTAAATCATTTAAATAATGTGTGCATGTTAGATTTGATGTTATTATGTGGAATCATGTGCACATTTTTATGTACACAAATCTAGAACAGAGTTCAGGATATCTAACTAAGCCACAGGAATTGCTAAACTCATTGCCTTAAACAGAAACCTGAAACTTGTGACATTCAGATTTTCTCATAAAAGTAAAAATCAGGTGTGAATTAGAGCCACAGAAAGAACCCTCAGCTCACATATAAATATTGTTTAGCCACCAACGATCAGAGCTTTCAAATTAAGTAGAAAATCAAAATAAAATTCTTCATATGGGGGAGGGGCAGATATGTTTTTTGCTCTGTGACAATGAGAGGCTGAAGGTAATTTTTGACATGGTTAGGAGCAGGAAAATAATGCTAGAAAAAATAGAAGGAAAAATAATAATGTGTATAATAATCTTTATTTTCCATCCCTTAAAGAAATTATCCAAGTGTGCTTTATAATTATCTTGACTTTTACTTTCTGTAATTATTACTTAGTGACAAGCAAATCCTACCAGCATCATTTTATGTGGTGCTAAATGTTAGAAAAGAGAGTTCTATCTGTAGCCCAGAAACCTCAGGGAGATGAAGTCAATATTGTCCCCAGAGGTGTCAGGTGAGTTTAGCAAAGGTTTTCCCACTTAAGAGTCGAATTAAGGTGCTTATTTACCTCAGAGGAGTAATGGCAATTTTGTGAATTATTAAAATTGTATTCAATTTTCTAAAAAGGTGCTTTAATGACTTCTCCTGCTTTCATTCTTTTTATGCAAAGCATGTGTGTGTTCTCATATGTGCCAACAACAGAAAAACCTTCACTGCAACAGAAAAAAAAAAGAACGGTATTTAAATTCAGTTAAAAAAAAAAAAATTGTCCTTGCCCCAGGCTTGAAATACTATTAATGTTGGATAAATGTATTGACAAGCATAGAAATAGAATTTTATGGCTCAGTGAGTAGCAGGTTTGAACCCAGCCCCGGCCAAACTGCAACAACAACAGAAAAATAGCCAGGCGTTGTGGTGGGTGCCTGTATTCTCATCTACTAGGGAGGCTGAGGCAAAAGAATCCTCTAGGCCCAGGAGTTGGAGGTTGCTGTGAGCTGTGACGCCACAGCACTTTACTGAGGGTGATTAAGTGAGACTCTGTTTCTAAAAAAAAATAATAATAATAAATAAATAATTAAAAACTGCTTCTCCTTCTCTCTTTTATTCATGTATGTTTATGTACATATATATTTTTCTACAGTAATTGTTTATGTTACAAACTCTCATAGGGAGGGAATGGAACAAAATCAAACAAAGCTGGTTTAAATAATTTCAGCCTGAGATAATGACGTGATTGTAATTTCTGTGGATTGATAGGATGTGTCTTCCAAAGAAGAAGTACCCATGTTGCTAACTATCAGAAAATCACTGTCGTGTTCCACAGACATTAGCCATTAGTTCCTGCTCATGTCCCACTTGCCAGTCTTCGGGGTATGCAGTGCGGAATGCTGAGTATACTCTTTGATTTTATCTCTTTGAATTCTGCTTGTTGCAAGCTCATCATACTTCTGGCTGACTCTGAAAAATGGCAGCTAGTTTTGGGGTTAGTGGTGGGAGGGAAGAGTGTTTATCCACTTCCAAACTACAAAGGATGTGCTAAATCACGTTCCAGCGTGGCACAAAATATGAGGACGGGAGTATACGGACAGCAGCAAAAATTCAGAAAACAAATAAGCTGCCACAAACCATTCTACAATTACTCAGTTTTTCTACTTACAAATTCAATCAATATGAGAAGAGACAGAAAGCATGCAGTGAGCCTTCCGGGCTCCGGATGTTGGTAATGAAGAAGAATGCTGTATCACACGTGGCAGAGGGCTTGGGCATAAATGTTCTAGTATCAGACTTTTGCACGGCTTACCACAAAAATATAAATGAGTGATACATATGACAACATAGTGATTTAAAAATATAAATAGCTATGCTGCATAGCTATTTGAAAATCAAGTGCTTGAAATGAAACTTAACGGCATATTAATTAAGTTAGATCTTATATAATTAAAAGCATCACAGGGCACATACACAGCTATGTGATGCTCTCATCAACCGTATTGAAGAAGTATTATTACTCTTTTTCACATATGAAGAACTCAATTAATAGGCTGACTCGCCCAGGGTTACACAGTCAGAAAGCAGGAGGCAGCACGTGAAAGCTAAAGCTGCTCCTTCACGGATATGACCCTATACTGGGTCTCTGGTCTTTGGGACCAGAAGAAAGAGGGGGCTCAATTTTAGGATCTTTTGCACCCATTTTATCTCAAGTAAATTTTATACAATTCCTTCTGGCTGTTAGTCTGTTATCTCAAACATTATATTAAACACATGTTGAGAAAGAAATAACATTTGGGGAATAACAGTCTGGTGAAATATATGAATATCTAAGCCTTAAAATACTATTTCAGTAGCTATCATTTCTGCTGATATTCGGCTACCCTAAGACTTGAAGCAATACTGTCACTGTTTCTCTTTCTCTCTCTCTTTTATCTTTTTCTTCATGAGGGTCACAGAGGGATAATTGCTAAGTTTTTCAAAACATGCCTACCAGTACTCTTTCATGGGGAAGTGAAGCACACCTTTTTTCTTCATTAAATGTGCTTCCACATCCAATTCCTCCAGAAAGCTTACCTCACTTCCCAGTTAAAGCAGCATTACACTACCCAGTCCCCTACATTCTCCACCTTCCCGTAGGTAAAGAGTTATTTCTGGAAGGCAGATATGTGGCTCAGGTCTCTGCTACGTCAATTCTGAGGTGTAAAATATCCGGGCTATTTCTGACGCATTCCCAATTTTGTGAATTATTATTTTGGGGGGGAATTATTATTCCCTGGGAATTCCAACCATGCTGAGTTTTTCAGATAGTAAGATACCATTTCCAGATCCCAAAGAATTTTAATAGCCAACTTTTACTCTTTCTACCTAGACATTTTTGTAACTTTTACTCTACTTACACCTACGTATCTGCAGGTTTGAGATTCTGAAACCATAATGTCTCTCTTTTTCTTGCTTTTGCTCAAATACGTGAGTCTTTTTTAAGTCCTAGCTTAAATGCTATCTTTCTTCATTTAAAAAAAAAAAAAACTTATTTTCTTAGTTTGAAGTAAATTTATCTCTTGATACTGATATCTTAGAAGCACTAAGAAAAAAAAAATAAATATTCTTTTTGTATTTTCCATTGAAACCCACATACTAATGTTTTTGCTCATATTTTGGCTTTCCTAGACTTCTAAGGAATTTAGCCATCTGAAATCATTCATGGGAAGAGGGAGATTTTAGATAAAAATGCAAATAAATATTGAAAAGTGATCTCTTAACAATTGTCATTCTCAAGCCATAGTGTAAATAAATATAACAAGAGGTATTGGCAAGAATGCAAATTCTAGTTTCTAGTGTAAGAGAATTTGACTTTGGTAGATTCTAGTTGAGCCCAATAGTCTGGTTTTGAAAACATGTCCCCCTAACTATCAGTCTTCCATAAATATTGAGCTTGAGGAAAAGGCCCGGCTTCCCATATTCACAAGGAGGAGGTTCTAAGGATGATGCTACATTGTCCTAGGAGAATGTTTGGAGGGAAATAATCAAAGTGGAGGTTGGTGACAGTGTGGAGACCTACAACTCATGGTAGTTCAAGCACCAGAAACTGATCTTTGAAGATGAGAAGGTGGAGGTGGCAGCACTACTGTTACCTGCTGGACTGGAGGTTGGCTCAGCAGAGATAATTGTTCAGCCCTGGCCCGGTGTAGCTTGGCCTCCCAGCACCCTGGTCAGAGAATGTGTGTTGAGGAGACCGTCCCCAGGCTGGCTGTCATGGAGTGCTCTCTCACCTTCATAGCTGTCATCCCTAAAGAAAGGGACACTCATCTCATCCCTACCTCAACTCGTAATAGCTCACTTGGTTCCCCCTCCATTATAGGTGTGTGTATTGGGGGTTTGGGGGTGGGATCTAACAACAAAAATAAAATATCACTGCTAGACCCTCCTGTCTTTAAGCTGCTCTTCCATCTGACTACCAGAAGGTGAGAAGCCCAAAGAGTGACCAAGTGATGCATCTGGCTGTGCTGGGGAAGTGGGAAATTGATGAAAAAGATAGATATGCAGGCTGAAAACAGATTAAAGGGAGGTGGTGTAGAATATAGTATGTGAACACTGGTTGACTATGACAGCACTATTGTTAAATACATTTGGCCAGGTTTACTGAACTTCAGGCAGGTTCAAAGTTTAGCTGAAACATATGAAGGCAAAACAGCCAAGCGGTGTGTGAGTGCTGAGAAATAGATTAAAAATTGCCTGTGAATAATTCATGTATTTTAGAAACGTCTATGTGATCTAATGATTTAATGTTAGTGGTATCAAACAATTAACCAAGGAATTTATTGAGAGAATTTTCAGATTTATTTTCTATTTCCTTGGATTGCTAGCTTGATTACTTTTATTTAAAGAAGATGAAATATAGACCAGCAATAATTGATGCTGGGTATACATTTCCTCAAATATATTTGAATTTTATATCCGACTCCTTGTAATGACAGCAGTTCAGACTCGATCGACTTCTATGCATGCATTACCGCATGGAATGCGTTCAATTGTATCTAAAGTTAAAAACACCTACATTTGCATAGTGAGAAATGACTACAGAAATGACTGCATTAGAAAATTTACTAAATTTAATCAGACTTGTAGATTTTAACTGCTATCTCTATGTGTGTGTGTGTGTGTGTGTGTGTATATATATATACGCTATCTCTATGTGTGTGTGTATATATATATATATATGCTATCTCTATGTGTGTGTGTGTGTGTATATGTGTGTGTGTGTGTGTGTGTGTGTGTGTGTATCTAGCTAGCTATATATATACATACACACACAAACGGAAATAAAAAAGGAGGAATCGAAAGGTCTAAGCAGCTTTTATTTTTGATGCATTATAGATCTAATTCTTTAATATATAAAATATTATACTGCTTCAGATCATCTAAGATCAATGAATGTCCCCTTATGATCTAAGTCCCGCCCATCTCTCCAAACTCCCCTGTGCTGCTTTAGCTGTGTCACTAGCTATGGTAGGACGGGCTGGCCTTCGGTCATCTTCTTCAGGACGGTATGCTCTCTTTCTCCTCAAAACTCTGAACTTTCCATTCTTTTGTCAGAATAGTTTCTCTGTCCTTCTTGCAGCTAGTCTTTTCTGTGATTGTCCATTCTAAAGTAGGTCCGTCTTGCTACTCTCTAGGACAGCATCCTTTTTATTTCTCTTTAAGCATTTGTGATAAACTGTAATGGTTCTCATTATTTGTTTAACCATATACTGCTTTCCTGATTAGCATGCAAGTTCCTTAAGGGTGGTCAGCTGGTATGTCTCGTTCCCTGGGTATTTAATACCATGCTGGGTGTTCAGTAATTTTTTTGAATGAAGCAAAGAGCACACTAACCCACAATTCCAGTTGTCTCTTATTTTGTATTCTTGGCAACACGAATACAAATTTCCTAAACTCAGGCCAGACACTGTGGCTCACACCTGTTTTCCTAGCACCGTGGGAGGATGAGGCAGGAGTTTGGGAAGGGACCAGCCTGAGCAAAAGCAAGACCATCTCTACTAAAAGTTGAAAAATTAGTCAGGTGTCATGGCAGTTTCCTGTAGTCCCAGCTACTTGGGAGGCTGAGGCAGAAGGATCACTTTGAACCCATGAGTTTGAGGTTGTTGTGAGCTATGATGATGCTATGGTACTCTAGCCTGTGGCAACAGAATGAGACTGGGTCTCAAAAAAAAAAAAAATAATAATAATAATTCCCAAACTCTTCATGTTCTAAACTTGAATTATATACATATAGAATTATAGAACTATAAGCAGAGCTCTCTTTGTTTTTATCTTCTTGCAGGTTTATTTGTCCTAGTATTTCTCAAATATTTTGAGCACTTACTAAAATATATTTTAAAATATCAGAAATGTTGGTAATATTTATATCTAGGATTAGTAAGGTTGTACTAAATTGGTTGCTTTAAAAATTGTGGAGCTCTATAGGCTATGTTATATAAATACAAAGTATATTATGAAAAATATAAGTTAAGTACAGCTAAAAAAAATACCCATATATAAGCATAGAAATAGAACTTAGCAGTAAATGTACAATATTTAGAAAGTGCTACACAAAGCCAATAAAATAATGGGTAATTTTTTTTTTTAAACTATCCAATATTTCCAATTTCTCTAAAAGTATATGTGCATTTATTTTTACATTAAAAATGAATATTGAGAAAATCACTGAACAATTGAGAAAACAAATTACCTTTAAGAGCAAGATATAGCTACAGAGAGTGGAATGATTCATGTCTTTCATAAGTATTTATTTAGAGTCTTTGGAACTGTTGCAGGATGTGTCAAGTGTTCAAAAAGAAATGAAATCTAGTTCCTGTCCTTTTCTGTGTAAGACATGCTTATATTTAACTGCAGTTGGTGACAGAATGTTGCAAATTATTGAAGAATTTGAAATGCAGAGCTGGGAAAGTTATATCTTGGGTTTGACTAATGTGCTTCTTGGCTTTGACTGTCCTGACCAGCAAAATCACTTACAATGAGAGGAAGACTGTCCAGATCAAGGGGCCAACGTCCAGAAAGGTGGACAGACAGAAGACGTGGAATGTTTCAGGTAAAAGGAGTCAATAGATTTGTGTTAAATAGGAGATATTTGTACAATAGAGAAAAAAGACACAAGTATAGTCTAGTGAGGGGGAGGGGGAAGTAGCGTGATTGGCGGGATCTTACCTAATGTGCACAATGTGAGAATATTCAGCACACCCCCTGGGTGAAGGGCTCAATTACAACTTGAACTTTACTTTGGAAATGAAAACAATGTAACCTAAACATTTGTACCCCCATGTGAATCTGAAATTTAAAAAAAGAAGAGTTCAGCTAGTTAAAAAAAATAGAAAGATTTGTGGACCCAGCTGTGGAATCACTAGAAGTATGATCCAGAGAGTAAAGCAGGGTCACTTGGTGGAATTTTAGATAGAGCAGGCTGGCAAGGCACCAAGGGAATTGAGAAGATATATGAGGTCTGACAACTGAGTTCACAAACTCATCCTAGAAAAAGTGCTACTTACCTCATTGCTGCGTATCACTATGGTCACCTTCAAAGTGCTCCCCTGGGGAGGCTGCACATCAGTGCCAGCCCACCCTTCAAAGCAACTTTGGAACTCTTTCTGGAACAGCCATCGGAGCTGTCACCATATGAAGTCCTGACAATTAAGTTCACAAATTCTTCCTAGGAAAAGTGCTTTGAAGGGTGGATGAGGTGCTGGCATCAGGGCATAGCTTCTCAAGGGCAGTACTTTGAAGGCAACCGTGGCGATATTGAGCAATGTAGTACGTAGCACATTTTTTTCTGGGATGAGTTTGTGAACTTAATTTGAGAACTCATGCAGTTTTTAAAAAGTTAGGGCTGGGGTACTTTTCTACTGCATTTGAAAGTTATGCATTAAACAGTCAAATAATACAGTATGAAACTCTGGAAAAAGATCTAGCTTGGACATAGAAATGTGTGAGCTATTTTTGCAAAGATGGTGACTGAAACCACTGGTTTGGGGGACTTCTTCAGTAGTGTCACTCCAGAGGAAGGGCTGAGGTTTAGTAGTCAGAGAAAATGGGGAAAAGTAAACAGGAGGCTCCTGTAAAAGTGAGGGAGAATGTCAATGAGGGCCAGATAAGGCATTTTGGTCCTCAATGGAAGGGAGCAGAAAAATATTAGGGGGTTGCCTCTATCATCACTGCTTTTTTTCCATTTTGATGCCAAACCCTACCAAGCACCATGTCTACTGTTATTTTATACATGCCAGGAGTTTCCAAACCTGGGCATGCCAGACTTATTTTACAGAGGTTTTCAATGACTTAATATACAGGGTGTACATTAATTTAGTGAATAAATTAATGCTTAACATATGTCTTGATCATCATTACTAATATCTTTATATTAACATTAACTTACGTAATTAGAGAAGAAAAATTACATTAGGCCTGACAAAATTCAATATACTCTATAATGCACTATTAATAAGCTTTCCTTGTTTGTGGTATTTTGATGTTCACAAGAATAGAGTGACCTTTTAACTCATTAGTAGTTAAAACGAATGAAAATGCTAAGATTTATACAATTCAAAGTTCTTTTTTTTTCCCCCCCAGGAGAAAAAGTATCATATAATGTAAACACATATTACACACACCCCTTAATTATCACTAGTTACAAAATGCATAAGGGAGACACACATTTTCCCCACCACAGCCTTTATTCATTCTCAAATTATTTGCAAGACAGGAATAGCAATTTGTATTTAAATGATATGTTTCTTAAGAAGAGACCGATGTGCTGTGGTGTATTTATTTATATACACATGTATGTGTAGCAAATTATAGCTATTAATACTGTCCTGATATAAGGGAAAATACATTTCTTTATGGAACTTGCTGATAGTGATTATTACCACCATTCACATTTAAATGCTGGGATTCTTGGGCTCTGAGGAGTGACATGATCCATCCAAGTCCACACTGGGTGAGCGCGGAAGGCTGCGAATGAGCACAGGCTTGGGTCTCCCTGACAGGGGCTGGGTTCTCAGCCTCTGAAGCACCCTGCCTCAGGGGAGTGTGGCTGACTGCTTCACTCACCAGCAGATGACCCACCCCAGGTATTGCTGATTTGAGAAAAATGCTCACCTGTATCCTCCCACATTGTATGTGCACGTCTCAGGAAGAACAGAGCCCTCGTATGTTCAGCGAGACTGAATCCCTCAGCCAGTACCAAATTTTAAGGATGAATAAACTTAATTTCTCCAGATAATTTGCTCTCTTTTGAGATGATCATGAATACTTTGACAGCCTTGGAAACAAGAAGAATGTATTGACAAATGCCTCCTCTAGCTGACACTCATCCATGAAACGTCACTTCCATAGGTGTGAGGGGTGTTATTAGAAAGTAGTTGTCTAAAGCTGTTGAACCCCCAAATGTCATCTGCTCTTTGCCATTTGCTTCTTCTGTGTCAAGGGAGCTGTCCCGGGGGTCTACAGACCAGACACTGGCTCCACAGGAGACTCTTGAGTTAATGGAAGGGGCAGGGTCTCAGAGGTACGTCCACATTCATCATAGACCAATTCAAGGTTCTTAATGTCACTCATTGGGGTCTCTCCTTTCTTGTGCTGGCAAAGTGACTATTTGGCAGCTGTTGAGGAAAGAGGTACCATACTATAGCCAGTTAATTGTTAAATTAAAATTATCTTTCTTACATTTCTCCAATTTGATACCGGCTTTGGGTATTTTTATTATTCAGAATACAAAATGATAATGACTTGTCTTCTTTCTAAATAAAGTTGTTAGCAAAAGAATAAGTTGTCTTTATCAGTAAACAATCTGAAGAAAAAACAAAAAAACAAATTATTCTCACTTATAATTGCTGCAAATAAAATAAAATACCTAGGAATAAACTTAACTAAAGAAGTGAAAGAACTCTATAACGAAAATTATAAAACATTTTTCCCCCCCCAGGAGAAAAGAAATTGGAGCAAATTCGATGATGTTAATCTTTATATTAACATTAACTTACAGTTATTAACATTAACTTTAGTTATTAACATTAACTAAACCTCTGTAAAATAAGTCTGGCATGCCCAGGTTTGGAAACTCCTGGCATGTATAAAATAACAGTAGACATGGTGCTTGGTAGGGTTTGGCATCAAATTTGCCAAATTGAATTGATTAAAGAAATTGGAGCAAATTCGAAAAATGGAAAGATATTCCCTGTTCATAGACTAGAAAAATCATTATTGTTAAAATGCCCATACTACACAAAGTAATCTATAAATTCAATGCAATCCCCATCAAAATACAAAAGATATTCTTCATAGAAATAGAAAAAGAATACTAGAATTTATATGAAGTCACAAAAGATCCAAAATAGCAAAAGCCACCTGAACAAAAAAGAACAAAACTGGAGGAATCACATTATCTACCTACAAATTATTACAGAGCTGTAGTAACCAAAACAGCATGGCACTGACATCGAAACAGACACATAGGCCAACGGAACAGAATAGAGAACTCTGAAGTAAATCCACACGTCTATAGTGCACTTATCTTTGACAAAATGTGCCAAGAACATCTTTTCCCATTGGGGGAAGGACATTGTCTTCAATAAATGGTACTGGAAAAACTGATTATCCATATGCAGTTGAATGAAACTAGACCTTTATCTCTCACCATAGGCAAAAATAAAATCAAAATGGATTAAAGACTTAACAGAAAAACTTCTAAAAGGAAACTTTGCGTAAATTCTTCAGGACAATCACCCAGGCAAGGACACCTTGAGTAATATCCACAAACCACAGGCAACCAAGGAGAGATGGACAAATGGGATCCCGTGAAGTTAAAATTCTCAAAAGTGATGGAAATAGTCAACAAAGTGAAGAGACAACCCACAGAATGGTAGAAAATATTTTCAAACTACCCATCTGACAAGGAATTAGTAAGTAGAACATATAAGGAGCTCTAGTAACTCAATGGAAAGAAATCAAATAATCAGATTAAAAAGTGGGTGAAGGATCTAAATAGGCATTTCTCAAAACCAGTCATACAAATGGCCAACACATCTATGAAAAAAGTTGCTCAGCATCATCAGTCATCAGAGAAATGCAAATCAAAACCACAGTGAGATATCATCTCATCCAAATTTCAATGGCTTTGAACAAAAAGACTGGTAATACTAGTGCTGCTGAGGATATGGAGAAAGAGGAATACTCTTACTCTGCTGGTGGTGATGTAAAGTATTACAACCACTGTTGAGAACAGAATGGGAGGGTTCTCAAAAAAATAGAAATAAAACTACCATATGACCCAGCAATCCCACTGCTGGGTATATTTTCAAAGGAGGGAAATTCAGTATTTCAAAAAGATGTCTGCAATCCCATGTTGATTGTAGCACTATTCACAATAGCCAAGAATTTGAATCAACGTAAGTGTCCATCAACAGATGAGTGATTAAAGAAACTGTGATACGTGTACACAACGGAATATTATATAGTCACAAAAATGAAATTTTATCATTTGGAACACCATGGATGAAAGAGGTGGGCATTGTGTTAGGTGAAATAAATCAAGCACAGAAAGACAAATCTTCCATGTTTTCACTCATACATGGGAATGAAATATTAAAAACAATTGATCTCATGGAGACTGATGGAGACAGTATAGAATGATGGTTCCTAGAGTCTGGGAAGGGGAGCAAGGTAGGAGGGAGGGGATAAAGTGGAGATGGTTAATGGCTGCAAAGTATAGTTAGGTAGAGTAAACAAAATTTTATTGCCCAAGAAAGTGGGTACAACCAACAATAAGGTGGGTTATAACTTAAAATAACTAAAAAGAATGGATTAGAATGTTCCTAACACAAAGAAATGATAAGTAAGTGAGGTGATGGAAACTCCAATTACCCTGATTCAAGTAATTCATATTGTATGCCTGTATGAAAACGTCATATGTAGCCTATAAAGTAGACAACTATGATATGCCTATAGTTATTAAAAATAAAAATATTAAAAAAGAATAACCGGGCTTTTTAAAACATTTTCTATTGTTGCCAATAAAAATCCTCTTTTACCCATTTACATTGAATTAAAAACTGCTTATTTCAAAGAGAACAAAATCAAGGGCCTGGGGGAAAAAAAGAGTGTTCCCAGAGCACAGGTGTTAATAATTATTGTTTCACAATATGCCAGAAAAATAAATGTTTCCTTGAAAGTAATTAGAAAGTCTGTTCCAATAGTTAATAAAAAATGTATCAAGTTCAACATTCATCTGTGTTTCCATAGCATAATTACTCTTAAAATAAATCAGTGTAAAGAAACTATCACATGTCTAATTTTAAAATCAGAAAGATTAAATTTGCATCTGTTTACTTTTCACCACAACCCAAACAAACGTTGATAACTTTGATATGTAATTAGCAATGGCTAGCATCAAATCGTTCCGCATTTGCTGCCAATATCCAATTACAATTTCTCATACTCCCTAATATTCAAATATACTATTGTTCTTGTATGACATACAATTTCATTCCACTCCCAAAGAATATATATTATGTGATTTAATATCATGAATTTTCCATTAAATTCTTAGGGGATGAGCTTTGCAATTGGCAAAGAGATCCTCAAAGAGAATTTTAAAGCAAGGCTGACTCTTCATCATGTCTTAACGTTCTCACAGGTAACCTGTTTTTCTTCCCGTGTCACCTCATCGGTATGGGTATAATTTAGAAGGATCACAGAATTTCAGAATTAGGAAGCACTTCAGAAAGTATTTTGATTTGGTCCTCTTCTCCATTTATTTGTATGTAATTTTAGTCTATAATATTGCTGCAAATGATGACTGATTTGGGATTTGACTCTAGCTTGTAGAAGCACATTTTATTTTCCCGGCAGTCTGAATTGTAAGGAACTGATGCTTACTTAAAGGCAATGTCAGGAGGTGGTTTACTCATAAGGAGGCAAAGCGTCTTCCCCTGCATCTTCCCATCACTGTTTGAGTTATACCCTCTTGAGTCATGAGGAATAAGGTCAAGTATGTCTGACTTGACTAGTTTTGCCCATCTGTGTTCAGTTCAAATTGCAAACATGCATTAGTCTCTTAGGCTTAGCTATGACTTATTAACTACCTTATGTTGCTGGGCTATTTTGAAGTGGTTAGCATAATTCCTTTTATTTTGGCACATAATAAAAATTCATTCTCTCAGCATATGAATTCATGTCAAAAGGTGAGTATTGCCATCAGTATTTTGTATTTTTCTCCAAAGTGACATTATAAAGTCAATGGTTTTTGTGAAACTAGCATGAAGGACATAGTTTAGTAGGGCCAAAGAGCTCCACGGGGAGGTGAGGGCTGGGAACCAGGTCAGCTTAAACTTTCTAAGTGATGAGTTTTCTTCAGTGAGAAAGAAACTGATTCTAGAAACAGAGAGCTGGTATCGAAATCTAGACTAGATGATCGTAGTGTAGACAGCTGGCCTTGTGCACACTAAACTTCCTGCCTGTATCTTTAAGCCTGGAATATTAATACACTCCCACAGGACTGCTCTGAGAACCATGAATGAGGTGACTCACGGCACAAAATGCAGTACAGTGGTGGAAAGAGAACAGCAGTCTATGCATCAAAGCTGGGGTTCCATTCTACTTTGTCACTGAATACCTGTAGTCACATTATTTGACTTTCCAGAGTCTCAGTTTCACATCTGTAAAATGAGACAATATAGGTTTTCAATATTTTAGTGTTGAAGTAACACTTTCAGAAACTCTACATGTGTCTTTTTTTCTGAGTGTGGTGAGAATAGAGACCTACTGTCTTAATTCAAGCATATAATACAGTATTGTTCACTAGTTACCAAAGTGTGCTTTAAATTCCAGAATTTATTCAGCTTAAAACAGAAACTTTGTACCATTTGTGAGTATATTCCCATTATCCTCCCTCCTTCATCTCTGGAAACTATCATTCTAATTCTACATTTTGTTTTTATTCATTTGACTTGTTTTTGATCCCACATATAGGTGAAGTCATGTCGAATTTCCTTTTTTTCTATGGCTGAATATTATTTCATTGCATAAACATACCATAAGTTCTTTATTCAGTCATCCATCTACAGACACTTGAGTTGTTTCCATGTTTGGCTGTTGTAAATAACGGTACAGATTATGTAGGGATGTCTTTGAGATGCTGTTTCCCTCAGATATGCATATGTATACCCTAAAGTTAGATTGCTGGATCAGATGGTAGTTTTATTTTTAGTTTTTTGAGGCACCTCCATACAGTTTTTCATGGTGTCTATACCAACTTACATTCTCACCAGCTTTATGCACAAGAGTTCTTTTCTCTCCACATCTTTAACATGGTTGTTATTGCTTGTCTGTTTCATAATAATGATACTAACAGACATGATTTTTGTTTGATAAATAGCATCAGGAAAAATGGCTATCCACATGCACAGAGTATAACTGGACTCCTATCTTACACCACTCACAAAGTTAACTTGAAAAGGATTAAAAACTTAAATGTAACACTCAAAAACATAAAACTCTCAGAAAAAAAAAAACATTGAGAGAAACCTCCGTGACGTTGACCTTGGCAATGATGTTTTTGGGTATGACCCCAAAAGCACAGCAACAATAACAAAAATAAATAAGTGGTGCTACAACAAATTAAAAAGTGTACAAAAAGGAAAATGAAGTCTGTACACTTCAAAAAAATGAAGCAGCAACCTATGAATGGAAGAAAATATTTGCAAACCATATGGTTAATAAGAGGTCAATGCCAAAAATACTCAAGAAATTTATATAAATTTCTTAGCATTAAAACTATAGCATTAAAACAAATAGTCTGATTAAAAAACGTGCAAATGACCTTTGGAAGAGCTGCACCGTGACATGTGATTGGCGACCACTGGATTTCTGGAAGAGCTGCACATGGACACATGACCCATGATCACCCGCAGGAACTCCAGAAGAGCTGCACCACAACCACGACCGGCACCTGCCTGGACTTTCATACCAATGGCGCTGCAACCTGCGAACTGACCCCGCTGGGCCTCCACATGCCCTGCCCAGGAACTCTGTGAGCCGTGCAACACTGCGTCCTCCCTCCTGTACCCTTCCTGCCTCCACATCAGCCTACTTGTCTGGCCAGGGTCCCTGGTAGACATGTGCACTCCAGGGCCCTTCCTGCCCCTGTGTGGAGCCCTTATCCTGGCTAGAGACTGCTGGAGCCTTGGGCCCTCTGTGCTAAAGTCACTGGGTGAAAGGCACTCCCAGAAATGTGTGCACCAGCCCCCACCCTGTTGCTGGATCTGAGAGTGTCACACTCCAGAGCTGCTCCCACAACGAGAACACCCTGGTTGGGGCATTCCCAGGGGAGCTACACAGGGTCATTTCCTACAAAGATCCAGAAATAATACAGTGATCCCTCTGGGGTCTAATCTTGGAGAGACACCTCCCCAAATCTGAGGATGGCCAGAGGCAATGGCGAAAAACAATCATGAGGTGAAATCAACAGAAATACTCTGGCAATATGAATACTCAGAGTAGATCAACTCCCCCGAGGAACAATGGGGCAGACACAGCACAAGATCCCATGCACAAACAAATAGCTGCGATGTCAGAAATCGAATTCAGAATATGAATAGAAAATATGATCGAATTAGAATTTCAAACAGTAACCCAAAAGATATCTCAAGAATTCAATGAATTCAAAGACCAAATGACCAAAGCTTTTGACACATTGCGACAAGAAGTTGCAGTCCTCAAAGATCTGAGAAACACAATAGAATCCCTCAGTAATAGAATGGAGCAGGCAGAAGAAAGTATTTCTGACATTGAAGACAAAGCATTTGAACGTTCCCAAACTCTCAAAGAAGAAGAGAAATGGGGAGTAAAAACAGATCACTCTCTCAGAGAGCTCTGAGATAATTCAAAGAAAACCAATATTCATCTTATAGGGATCCCCGAAAGTGATGAAGGGGCTTCACAAGGCACAGAGTCTCTTCTCCATGAGATTATGAAAGAGAACTTTCCAGACATGTCAAGAGATTCTGAAATTCAGATAGCAGACAGTTTCAGAACTCTAGCATGACTCAATCTTAATGAGACATTCCCCCAGACACATCATAATCAATTTCACTAAAGGTAATATGAAGGAGAAAATTCTGAAAGCAACCAGATGAAAGAAATCTATTACCTTCAAGGGGAAGAATATTAGGTTAACTGCAGATCTCTCCGCTGAAACCTTTCAAGCTAGAAGAGGATGGTCATTGACTTTTATTCTCCTAAAACAAAATAACTTTCAACCCAGGATCTTGTACCCAGCTAAACTGAGTTTCATTAATGATGGAGAAATTTAATACTTTAATGACATTCACATGTTTAAGAAATTTGCCACAACTAAACCAGCCCTCCAGAATATTCTCAGACCTATCCTCCACAAAGACTAGCGTAATCCTCCACCACAAAAGTAAACTCACCCAGAAAATTTTGATCCAATCCCAACTTCCTCAGTCACAAAAGGATTAAAAATGTCCACCGGACTCTCGAAAGGCTTATTAATATTCTCAATTAATGTGAATGGTTTAAATTGTACTTTAAAGAGGCACAGCTTGGCTGATTGGATACAAAAACTCAAGCCAGATATCTGCTACATACAAAAATCTCACCTTACATTAACAGACAAATATAGACTCAAGGTGAAGGGATGGTCATCTATACTCCAGGCAAATAGAAAGCAGAAAAAAGCAGGCATTGCAATCCTATTTACAGATGCAATAGGCTTTAAACCAAAAAAAATAAGGAAGGATAAGGATGGACACTTCATATTTGTTAAAGGTAATACTCAATATGATGAGATTTCAATTATTAATATTTATGCACCCAATCAGAATGCACCTCAATTTATAAGAGAAACTCTAACAGACATGAGCAACTTGATTTCCTCCAGTTCC
>CAUYPK010072932.1:0-21857 GCA_963574355.1 Loris lydekkerianus | reverse complement strand
GGTTATAGCCTTCATGTGAAAGCTATAGTTTAGCTTCATAGTAGGGCTGAGTACATTGGATACTTTTTCTTCCATTCCTGGGATACTTTGCTAAGGAGAATATGTTCCAGCTCCATCCATGTAAACATAAAAGAGGTAAAGTTTCCATCTTTCTTTAAGGCTGCATAGTATTCCATGGTATACATGTACCATAGTTTGCTAGTCCATTCATGGGTCGATGGGCACTTGGGCATCTTCCATGACTTAGCAATTATGAATTGGCCTGCAATAAACATTCTGGTACAGATGTCTTTACTTTTAGAAAAAAGCTTAGTAAATTGAATCACATGCTAAATATTTTCCAACTTTTGTTCAAGACTTAAAAAGATCAAGCCCAAGAAAGGCTCATGGGTCATAATTGAGAAAACACTGTTCATTTGGAACAAGCTCAAAGGGAACTTGGTTAGGGGAAATACTCTAAGTCCCAGAAAATGTCACAATTGCTATAAATAGTTATTAATTATGTAGATTTAATTTAATTTATATCATAACTCTGTTCCTGAAAAACTGTGCCTCAAATTTTTATAATTCTATTAATTTTCCATTAACTTACATTGTAATTGTGCGATGTTGTCTTTATTTCTGATTTATTTTAATTTCCTAATGAATTTTTAGTCAGACATGGTAGTTACAAACTTATAGATGAATACCTGAAATGCAACGGCCTTCTTTATTACTTAAGGGCAGCCTGGTGAGGATTTCTTTTGCAAATTTGAGGAATTATTTTTATTTTTGTTGTGATGGTTGCATAACTGTGATATGACAAACTGTAAGTTCTCTGAGGGCAAGGTATACATCTTCTGTCTACCGCAGCCCCACCATATGGTGAAAAAAAGCACCTGCACCTGAGGCCAAGATTTGGGGACACATGCAACCTTGACAGCTAACTTATGTGGACAAGGCACCTACTTTTATTGATTTTGTCATCTGCCTTCCCCTCTCCAAAACTCTTAGAGTCTCAGATGGAACCATGTGTGTGAGAAGTGCAACCATCTCTGGGAGAACGCAGCAGAAACCCAAGGTTATCTTTACAGCAGGTACTCAACACATAGCTGTCTGAAGACTCATTGCCATGAATGTATTTGTTCTTTTTTTCTTTTTTTTTTTTAAATTTCAGATTCATAGGAGGATAGAAATGATTAGGTTACAATATTTGTGTTTGTATTTGTTCTTTTAGATCGCAAATTTTGCAAGTTTACTTTTCTTGAAGCAGACTTTGGTAAGCTTGTTTTGTTCACATATGGTCTCAAAATGCATATTTTGGCTTACTCAGACTGTGTCTTGCAGGCTTTTCACGAGTTCTTTGTTCCCTCTGCTCCTCCCATCCACATGTTCAATCCATGTTGTTAGCATTTCTATGGATATTGTTCGTGACAGCTAGAACCACAGTGGTCTCTCCCAGTGTGGTCTGAGTGGCAGGAGTGTAATGAGCTCCACGCTGAACTTACCTGGGGCCAGGGATACCCCAGTGTCTTGCCCCCTTAGCCCTGCTGACCACTCAAGCCAGGAGGAACCTTTCCTGCATTAGTTTCCCTTTGCTACTATAATGAATTACTATAAACTTAATGACTCACAATAACACAGATTTGCTATTCTTTAGTTCTGAAAGTCAGAAGTCCAGTCTGAGACTCACTGGGCTGAAAACAAAGCGTGCATGGGGCTGATTCCCTCTAGAGACGCTAGGGAAAAAGCTTTTCCATGCTTTTCCATATGTAGAGGAGTGATACATTTTGAGATTTATGATGTTGGCTTTTAAAATAACTTATTTAACTGTAAGTTTTATATAATTTATTTTTAAATAATGGCTGTGTTTAACAATGAGCTCAAAAAAATTTTGAGAATTTAACATTCAGCTTTCACAGGTCAGTGCAAGGTAGTTACAGCCCATCACTGCCTTTGTATTTCTAAATAATCTGCTTATGCTGCTGTTTGCTGGTTTTTCAATTTTGACATTACCTCCTTATAATGGAAGATAAAGATTTAGCTCCTTAGAAATCTCCCTTCTTACCACTCCTAGCTCTCCCTCAATTCTCCAGTGCAAACTTTCTCTTATCCCCCACCTTCTCCCAATTAATAATTTAATAACCATGGGATAGAACAGTATTCACTCTGTATGTTATTATAGTTGCCTCACTATAGCTGACACATAAACCATGTGGATAGATGTGATGTGATTGCATTTCCTTTCTTGTGTAACTATGTTTTATTGGAGTTCATTGCCAATGCCTGTGGAGTTCATTGCCAATGCCTGTGATACGGGAGAGCTGAACCATTTTGTTGGAGTTCATTGCCAATGCCTGTGATCCGGGAGAGCTGAACCATTCTGTCAGTAGGGTTCACCACTTCTGGCGTTCTACTACTTTCTTCTTTGTGTGTTTCTTGGAGACGTCCTAGTGGAGCGCCCTGTGGTCCTATTTCAACCAGGTCTGGTCATTCTCCAGGTCTACATAACTCCATTCTGAGAATGAGTTACATGATGGATCCCCATCTTGGGAAAATCCTTCCCTCCTTCTCTTGTTGGATGTCTCCTGTGGCTCTGATATCTTTCTCTTCCTCTGTTTTCATCCTTATTTTTGTAGAATATAACCTCTATTGTGGTTTCCTGAGAAAAACATCTTAAGAAAGGGTACATTGGAGGTAATTCTGAATACTTGCGTATATAAAAATGTATTTATCAAAGTCTAATTCTTGATTTAGAGATTAACTTTATATAGTCCTTCACGAGGAAACTTTCCCATTAACATTTTGAAGGTGACATTCCATTATCTCCTCCCTTTCATTGAAAAGGGCATTTTGTCGGCTAATGTCGCTGTTGACAAGTTTCAGAAATGCAATTCTGATTTTTAAGTCTTATTTTAAAAAGATCTATTATTTCTCCCCAACCTTTTGAATCTTTGCTGACATTCTAACAATTTTTCAAGGGTATGCCTCATTGAGGTCTTTTTCACTTATTGTGCTGGGCCCATGGCGGGTGCAGGGCACATTTAGTCTGGAGGCTGGGGCCCTTCAGTTTGGGAAATTTTCTCATTTTCTCATTTGGCAACTTACTCTCTGAGGCTTTCTCTTCTAGGTCTCTGCTGTTTCCTACTGGACTTCTTGGTTTGATGCTCAGCGCTTATTTGCTTTTCTCTTCCTTCTTCCCTTTGTCTTCCTCCCCTTCCTCCCCTTCTTCTCTTGGTTTTGATATTGCATAGGGAGATTTTCTAAATTGTATAAAATCATTATAAAAATTTAAAAAAATTAAAAAAAATTAAAATTTTAAATTTTAAAAATTTAAAAATTTAAAAAATTTCTGCTAGCACATTTTTCTTTTCTAGGATCTCTTTGTTAATTTACCATGAGTTCTTATTTAACCTCCTATTCTTATTTCATGGATATAACATCTTGCCTTTCTGAGGCTGTTGATAATTGTCTTAAGTCTCCTGCTCCTGACACTTCTTATTTCTTCTTTTATTTCTCCTCAGGTTTTGTTGCTTGTCTTTCTCTACAGACTGTTCTCAAATGTCTGACAATTCTCAGTTTTCCATTTGTAATTAAGCGTAAGACATCGAGAAGCTCACTGGAAGTTCTGGGTACAGGAATGGAGTTCCTTGGGATTCTCTGCAGGGCTGTCAACCAGATACTTGTTCGTTTCATTGCGGGACCCATTAATATCTGCACTGCAGACTTTTTCCTGGGGCTATTCTATTTATCCCAAGAGAAATCTTCCAATTGCTTGCCAGGCTGCTGACATTCTAGATGTTGTATGTGGTTCTTTACAAAGAACTTTGCAGTCCCATCAACAGTGTAAAAGTGTTTCCTTCTCTCCACACCCACGTGGCATCTGCAGCTTTGGGACTTTGTGATGTGGGGTGTTCTCACTGGGGTTAGGTGATATCTCTGGGTGGTTTTGATTTGTATTTCTTTAATGATTAGGGACAATGAGCATTTTTTCATATGTTCATTAGCTATTCATCTGTCTCGCTCAGAGAAGATTCTGTTCATGTCTCTTGCCCAGTGATAGATGGGATTGTTTCCTCTTTTTGTGTGGATTAATTTGAATTCTCCATAGATCCTAGTTATCAAGCCTTTGTCAGATTTGTAACATGCAAATATCTTTTCCCATTATGAATATTCCTTTAATTGTTTTGTCCTTAGCTGTTTAGTAGCTTTTCAGTTTAACTAAATCCCATTAGTTTATTTTTGTTTTTGTTGTGATTGCCACTGAAGTATTCTTCATAAAAATCTTTCCCCAGGCCAACTTCCTTAAGAGTTTTTCCCACACTTTCTTCTAGGAATTTTATTGTTTCAGGTCTTAGATTCAAATCTCTTCTTCATCTTGAGTCAATTTTTGTAAGTGGTGAAAGGTGTGGTTCCAGTTTCAGTCTTTTACATGTGGTTATCCAGTTCTCCCAGCACTATTTGTTGAATAGAAATTCTTTTCACTAGTATATGCTTTTGTTTGGTTTATCAAAGATCAGATGGCTTTAAGAGACTGGTTTCCATCTCTTGGTTTTCTATTTTGTTCTATATGTCTGTGTCTCTATATTTGTGCCAATACCATGCTGTTTTGACCGCTGTGGACTTGTAATATAACCTAAAGTCTGGTAGAGTGCTACCTCTGGCTTTGTTTTTATTACAAATTTATTATTAAAAATTGACCTGGCTATACAGTTGTTTTTTTTCCGGTTCCATACAAAATGAAGTACATTTTTCCCCAGTGCTTCAAAGTATAATGGTGGTATTTTAATGGAGATTGCACTGAATCTGTAGATTGCTTTGTTTAGAATAGACATTTTAACAATGTTGATTGTTCGCAGCCAAGAGCATGGTGTGTTCTTTCATTTATTAATGTCTTCTGCTATTTCTTTTCTTAGGATTTCATAATTCTCTTTTTAAAGATCCTTCCCCTCTTTTGTGAGATATAGTCCTGGGTATTTCATTTTCTTTGAAGCTACTGTGAAGGAAATTATGTCTTTGATTAGCTTCTCAACTTGGCTGTTATTAACTTATACAAAGGCTACTGATGTGCAGACATTGATTTTATATCCTGACATGTTATTGTATTTCTTGATCACTTCCAAGAGTCTTGTGGTTGAATCTCTGGAGTTTTCTACATATAAGATTATATCATAGGCAAAGTGTGGAGTTTGACCACCTCTGCCCTCATTTTGATGCCCTTTATTTCTTTCTCTTTCCTGTTTGTATTGGCTAGAAATTTTAGTACTATGTTGAATTATAGTGGCGATAGTGGGCATTCTTGTCTGGTTCCCGTTCTAAGTGGAAAATCTTTCATTTTTACTCCTTTCAGTATGATACTAGCTTTGGATTCATTGTAGATGGCTTCAATCGGTTTTTAAAATGTGCCATCTATGCCTATATTCTTAAGTGTTCTTGTTGGAAAAAAGATGCTGATTTTATCAAATGCTTTTTCTGCATCTATTGAGAGGATCATATGGTCTTTGTTTTTGCTTCTATGATATGGTGAATTACATTTATGTATTTGCATATGTTAAACTAGCCTTGCATCCCTGACACAATGCCTAACTTGATTATGATTTATATAAATGTGTAGCTGTAATCTATTGGCTAAGATTTTATTGAGTATTTTTGCATCCACATTTATTAGTGAAACTGGTCTATGGTTCTCCTTTTTAGTTGGGTATCACAGAATGTCTCTGAGTGAGAAGAAATGCACATCTGTATCCTCTTGGCTGTTCAGTATTAGGCTGGGCTTGGATGGGAGCCAGGCTGGAAATTCACCAGGCCAAAGAGAAACTGAGGGCCTGTGCTCCCGAACAGGTCTTATTGCAGCTGTCTCAGTCAGAAGAACTATGAATCAGAAACAGACAGAATTTGAGGAGAAAGGATAGTGTTGCATGAAAGTTAAAATTTAAAGCAAATTTTAACATCCTATTATTTATTGTGTTGCTATGGCACAACCTTGTAGTAGCAACACTTGGCTTGGTATTGCCTTCATTTACTTACTCAGTTGACACTTGGGATTCGAACGAGCTCACCGCGAGGTGGGGAAGAGAATCATGTATATCATATACCAGCTGAGCTTCAGCATCATCTTCACAGGCATTCTCTGGCTCCTTCCCCTCAGCCCCAGCAGCCTTATCAGGAGGCTGTGACCCAAGTGTCTAAGCCATATGTTTGCTTCTAATGCAGGCTTGCGCTGGCTGCAGTATCTATGGGGCATGCCAGTCTCTCCCTACTGGGCCAATGCCCTGGCTGCATTACTGATCCCAGTGTCCCCAGGGCCTCGTAATGCCTGCTATGTTATAGATACTCATTAAGGTTTGTTGGATAAGATGAATGAGGGAATACTGTAAATGCCGAAATGTGTGATTCACCTGCCCATTCTGAATTTGTTGCCTTATGATTTTTAAAAGAAACCACACAAGGTTATACCAAAAAGTGTAGGGTGGGGAAATTGTGCCTTGCCACTTGTGGCTTTCTGGGCCCTTAACTGTGGTCTTTTGACTGAATCCAAATTTTACAGAACAAATCCTTTTATTAAAAAGGGTGCAGCTGAGAAAGATGAAGGCTTTCTTGCCTTCTTTGATGCTTAAAAAAGAACGATCTTGAAATTAGAAGGCCGCAGGTTCTCTACACTGTTATGGGCTTAAGGCCCATATCTTTTTTTTCATGGGCGACTAGAAAAATGATATGTTTATTCTGCAGTAAAATACAGTTTTGGATTTAATTAAACTATTGATCAATTTTTGGTCTTGTACTAGGAGGAAGGAAGCATTAAGAAAAAGAAACAGGTTAGAGGAGAGACCAGGAAAATTAGACAATAGAATAGAAAAATGCAACAGATGAGGGGGAGTAGAAAAGGAGGTTAGTGGAAGAGAAAAAGTATAGGGGCTGTGGAAAAGTGAGCATGAGAGCTGTCTGTTCAATGTGCTTTGGGAACACAATTCTCCCCCAAAATGCTGTTTGGTGTCTCAGGTGGCAAGTGACCAAGTTGTATGAAATCAGATTGGAAGTAGAGTGAAGCAGCTGCCAGCACAAGCATCCTCAGGCTCCAGCGTCCACCTCCGGGCCAGCAGCTGGTGTGCACTCCAAGTGCAGACCCCAAGGGCAGTCCCAGGGAGCACCTGCTGTCATATTTCAGACAACTCAGAGACACCTCCTTGGCACAAAAGAATGCTTTCATCTTTCTGAGTAAGCAGCAAGCGGAACTAAGGTTGCATTTTTTTTTTTTTTTTTTTTAATGTACTTCAGATTCCTCATCTTATGGAGCTCAAGCCAGCTCTTGTACCAAACCAGATGTGACATCTCTGACTTATAAATCCCTGAAGTAGCAGTTGCTCCTAAAAGTCCCTTTTTTTTTCTGTGTGTCTTAATGCAATGGCCTGTAGGTCAACTGGGCCTGTTCCATGACTTTTGATGTCTGAGAGATTGTGTTTCAAATGGATTTGGTTTCCTTAACTTCACATTGGGTTAATGGAAATAAGGTTAAATGGGATGTGTGTGGGGGGACAGAGGGGTCCTTTTGGGAGGCTTAAACAGATGGAAGTTTATTGTCTCTCAAGAAGAGAGGAGGCTCCCGAGCTTCGTTCCACACTCAGCCGCTCCGTTTCTGTCAACAAAGAGCAAGAACCAGCTTCCCAGAGACTGCTCTTGACTTCCCACTGGGTCTCCCACCAAAAACCTACAGATCAACTTAGTTCAGTCAAAATTAAACAGTCACTTGTTTTTTATTTTGTATAGGGGGAAACTTTTGCTTTCTTATTTCAAAATTGCCCCCCTCTTATAGAAGGTTAATTATATTAGAAAAAATACAATTATAATAAACTTAAATCTCATTTCCATATAAAATCATTAGATTTTAGTGGTAGGCTATTTTGATCCCTCTGTCTTTTAGGTTCTGCCACAAAAAAAAAAAAAAAAAAAAAAAAAAATTCATAATAAAGATTTCTTAGTTCTTCCCATTTATTTTTGTTGGATCTTTTATTCTTTGATGTCTTCTTATCCAGTTAAGCTTAAGCCCAAGTGAGAAATTTTAAAATATCTGCCATCCAGGAGGTTTTGAGGCTGGCCTGGAAATATTTTCTTGAGTTTTTATTTTTTTGTCTTAGAGCTTTTGTTTTAAACACTTATTTAACATGTAACTAAATTCTTGATAGTATTGGAAGTACTTTATGGATGTCAATTTACTTAATGCTCGTAAAACCCTAGGAGATAGGTTCTGATATTCCTTCATTTTACAGATAAGGAAACTGAGGCAAAGAGGTTAAACAGCAGTGATGGAGCTGGGGGTTGGATATGGGCAATCTGATTCTGGAGTGCATGTTCCTAACTAGTATGTGATGCTGCCATGCAACTATCTTCCAAATCAATATTCTAGATCAGAGGATAGATAATGGCCCACAGATTCTGTATAGCCCTTAAACAATTCAGAACTTTTAAAACAATATCAAGCATTGTTAGGCTTGCGTTACCACTTGGCAACAACAGCTGAGTGTCAGTCAGCTGTTTGGACAAGGCACCGCTCTGCAGTGTGCACAGTCCCCAGCACTGCAGACCACAGGGTCCCGTTAAGTGTCCTGTCTGACTTGGGGCTGCTTTGGAGTTCATCACCTGTGTCCTAGCTGATGTGTATATGGACACTGATCCAGTGTGGCAAGGGCCCGCTCCAAAATGCAGTTCTTGATCTTCTAAACACCAAATTTGCTCATTTCTCCCTGTAACTGGATTTCTGGTAAGTTATGTCTAAGGGTCGATCTGTCCAAAAGATGAAGGTTGAATGGGAGTGGATCACTAGCTCTTACCTGGGATTCCACACCCCCATTGTCTTGGTGGTTGTTCTCTCCAATTGTTTATGATTTTAACACAAGAGCCAGAATTAGATCACAGGATAAGCCAAACTTGCATCTGGTAGTAAAAGGCAAAGTTTGAAGGTCAATACCAGCCCTACGTCTGAGCAACCAAGGGCATCACAGAGGCCAGAAGTTCAGAGTTGGGTACAGATTGAATCAGAAAAATAGGAGTTGTAAAAGGAACATGATATGGTGTGGCATGTCAGAGGAGAAACTCCAGCTGGGCTGGATACAACTCCCTGGAGAAAGTTACTTAACATCTGCTGAGTTTACACTTCCTTACTTCTATGTTCAGGCCCCCATAACAAAATACCTTAATCCAGGTAATTTATAAATAATGGACATTTACTGCTCACAGTTTTGGGAGGCTGGGAAGTCCAAGACCAAGGTGCCAGAGGTCTCAGTGTCTGGTGAGGACCTACCTGTTCTTCATTTTTGCATCCTCACATGACAGAAGAGGTGGGCGCTCTGTCCTTTTATGGTGGATGCACCCTTTGTCCCCTTTTAAATCCCACTCATGAAGGCAGAGCCCTCATGACTTAACTAATTCCTGGAAGGCCCCACCTCTTACTAACACTACAGTGGGAGTGAGGTTTCATCATGAATTTTGGAGGGACACATTCAAACCACAGCACAATAAAACCAAAGCTCCAGCCTCATGGAGTTGCTGTAGGGATTAAATGAGATAATGAACTCCAAGTGCGTAGCACGGTGGCCGGTATGATCAAAGGTAACCCAAAGCATCCAGGAGGTCTTGAATAGCTGCTGAGAATTCTGATGGGTATCTGCAGTTTGTCTGTGTGCAAAGGTGGGAATGGGTGTGGGGGAGTCTGATCAGCTCTCGGGGCAAATCCAAGACAGAGTTTGATTGTTTATGACCTTAATATTGTTCTGCCATCATTTACTTTGTTTTTAGCATATTTATTTATATTTAGCTAATTTTTATTTTCAGAAGTAAATATGATAGATAAGAGAGTTGGGTTGACTGTGGGTAACAATGCTGAATGTTGTTATTACACCATATGTTTTTTTTTTTTAATTTATTTATTTTATTTTTTAATTTTTTTATCACAACATTTGTATTTTTTTAAAAGTTCAGTTAGAATGGCATATACTTCCCTCTCTCTTTACACCTTGAGATACTGTATGGAGAATCATTTCATAGATGTTTGCAACTTAAATGACTTACAATTTTGCATTTTGTTATTTCATTACATTGCTTCTCCTTTTCTCTCTTTCTTCCTTAGAGCAATTCACCAATTTGTCTCATTATCCAATTCAACATTTCACAAAACGTAAGATAAGGAATAGTAATTCCATACGATTCGCCAGGAATAACAGGTTTTTGTGATCAAATACATTTAGGAAATGCTTCCAATTTTATCTCCCGCTTTGAAATTTGCTGTACGTGTTAAAATATATACAAGGCTTTGAGTTGTTGTAGAGTAAAAAATACAAAACACGAACACCTAAAGCTTTTAGTCCAATATATCTCAAATGCATTTTGCCATGAAACTTTTTCTCTCTCAGGTAAACCCTATTAACACTCTGCTGGATCCACTTGGAGAACTGTTGATCTGGGGCTATCATGAAATGACTTTCTAACCTTGGAACGGGATTGATTATCATTGCTGCTTCTTTCATTAAAGGTGTCTTATTTTATATTTATAGATTTATCTAACTCCCAACAACCTGCCTTGAAAAAGAAAACCACACGATTGTGTCTGCTACCCTCTGCTTCACACAAACAGTATTTGAAAGGGCGGTGCCTGTGGCTTAGTGAGTAGGGCACCGGCCCCATATTCCAAGGGTGGTGGGTTTGAACCCAGCCCCAAACCGCAACAAAAAATAGCCGGGCGCTGTGGCGGGCTCCTGTAGTCCCAGCTACTTGGGAGGCTGAGGCAGGAGAATCGCCTAAGCCCAAGAGCTGGAGGTTGCTGTGAGCTGTGATGCCACAGCACTCTACCAAGGGTGACAAAATGAGACTCTTGTCTCTAAAAAAAAAAAACCTTGTATTTGAAAGTATAAAGAAACAAAATGAGAAAGTTCATATGCAACCTACATAAGGCTGTTCTAAGACTTTCAAAATTGTATCTTCTAAGTTGCGTTGGCAGAAGACATAGTTATTTTGGTTTGTTGTTGTTCGGTTTGGTTTGGTTTGGTTTTGGTAAAACATCCAAGAGCCCTCCAGTGATCTGTAGATTTGCATATCCCTTTTCTGCCCTAGTGGCCTTGTATTCAAGGAAAATGCTAACCGAACACAAGTTCTTTACAGTCAGTATGTAGCATTCTGTTTTTCCTCACAGGCTCTGCACATGTTTTCTCCCTTCCGCTCTCTCTCATCATTTACTTACAGAAAATAAAATCTATTAGAAAGCAATTTATTCCACACTAGGCTCACTCATGCAGCAGACCAGCTGGTGTGGGCAGCCTGGCATCTTAGAAGTGCCTTGGCTCAGGTTTCATCTGGGTTATGTTTCATCTAAGGAGTGCTGTAGGGTTTTAGCTATCCCAGAGGAGACAGAATTCCAGATAATGCGAGAGTTTTCCTCTGCAGGGCAGGGACTGATGCCAGAGTCTGGGACAGTCCTTGGACTCTGCTGGGAACCTAAGACCTTGTCAGTGACATGGATTCCAAAGGGCAGCACTTGATTTTTCTGGGTAGCACCCAGCAGAGCCTCTTCAGATGTGACAAGGGAGTGGCTAATCAGCGGTGCAAAGTACTCTGAATTAATAGTGTCTGGAAAAAAATGTGAAATTAGTTTTATTATGCATAGAACTTTCTGAAGTATGTGAGCAGTTGGGAAGCCACAGAAAGGGCCCGTCTTCAGAGTGAATGTGCTGTGTTGCCTTGCTCAGAGCCTTCCTTTTGTTGCAGCTCTTTCTTTCAAATTCAATGTCAGTCACAGCAGCAAAGATAAAAGCGGATGCTTGCTGGTCCCTGTGCACTCATGATTCTGTTCAGGGCAGGTTTATGAAATGAAAGATTCTTTCCATCACAGTTGGCTAATTTTAGAAAGATTAGAATGCAGGAGACTTCTGTTCCTATGCTAATGCAGCCAGGCCAGTTACCACCTTCATCAAAACGCATTAATTGAATTTTACTTTTCTGGGTTTCTGGTTCCCCATCTGGAAACGCATGGGGAAATGAAGACCTTTTACAGAGTGACATTGTGAATAACAGACAAAAAATTGGTTACAGAACACTTCACAAATTAACAGCTCCATATTCAGGCTACATATCAACATGTAATTTTTCTCTTATAAAAAACAAGGTGGTCACAGATTCCTAACACTCTTTGAATCACATTCTCTTCATTTGTTTTAAACTTCCTGAAGCAATGTTGTTCAACAATATTCTCTAGGCTGGGTTTTACCTTTCACTTTTCTTTGTTACTATCAGGTACGTATACACATTTGAAGTTACTATCACAGATTTTTATCCTTTAAAATAGAAAATAGAGAAGGGACTGAGTTAGAGAAACTTTAACTTCAAAGAGGAGAAAGCAATTGAATGTTAAAATTCTTAGGACCAGTTTGATGTGATTCTTCATGTAAAACCCTCAGATTGTGAGAGTCATGACTCCTTCTTTTCTGAACATAATTTCCCCCCAATTAGTATCAAATGCTTTTTACTGGAAAAGATATTGATGTGAATCTTCTGAAAGGTCCAGCAGCTTATGTCCATTCTTAGAGTTAACAGCTCAGCAGGTCTAGAACTCAGATCTCCTAAAATCCCAAGCAGTCTTTTTTTCAAGTTTTCTCTTGCTCTTTCACTACTGAATTATTTCTTAGTGTCCTGTCCACTTCATTTTCCACCTGTCTTTTCATCTTCCCCCCATAAATTTGTACCTGTAGCTCCTTGGAGCATGGTAGAGTCCATAGGAGAGGCAAGGCTGCTAGTCTGTGGGTTCTGTATGACTTAACCAGACGAGCTCCATTTTTAGCTGTTTTTCTTATGACATTTCCCTAAAATAAAGGCTCCATAGCTTTAAAAATGTTTTCAAACTGCTCTTTCCCATCAAAACCACATGCTTGTCATGCTTAGCATTACTTGCCGAACTTCCAAAGTCTCTTTATGTCAACTTTGGTTGTTTCTCTTTCTTCTTGAGACATTGCCTTTCTTAAACTTTTGTGAGGTTTGTTCCTTCTCGTTTCCCTTTTGCACAATAGATAATTCTCTACTATTTCCCATTCCCAAAGCAGTTCTGAATACTTCCCAGCATCCCTCTTTTTTAGGTAGGATCCTTGTTTTTTATACACTGAAATGCCTGGAGTTAAATTCTCTTATTTCAGGATCGCCAAGTTCAGTCTCTTACCTCAACCCTTCCCTCTCTTTCCTGATCTAAGTCATTCTGAAACAGTTACTCAGAATGTCTAGGACACTGGTATTCTGCTGCTGTTAACCTTCGGTCCCATATCCATGCAGGAGCTGTGTCTGTTTTCTGTATTCACAACTGTGTTATAAAGCTCCTTGAGGTAGGAAACCGATCTTGTATTTTGCATCTTCTCACTTAGCACTGGTCTTTAATGTGGCAGGTGTATTAGTTAAGAATTTCTTTAGCTAAAGATAACATAGATGTCCAAGTGATGGCTAAATCAGTAGATTAGGGTTTTCTCTTTCTCACCTAATCAGAGGTCTAGAGGTGGGCAGTCAGAGCCTGACAGCAATGGTGCCATCAGGGTCTCAGACACCTCTGTCCTCTCAAGTATTCTTAGCCTTTGCCTGCCACCTGCATTCCCAAGATGGCTGTACATACTTACACATGTACTTTGTGTAAGTACGTGTATCTTACCAATGAAGCAAGAAGGGAGAATGAACAATTTGTGGTGGACAATATCAATAAAGCAACAGTTGGCCAACCTTCTTAGAAGGGCTTTCTAGAAGTGCCACCTGGTGACATCTACTTCCATTTTATTGGTAAAAGCTGTGTCCTATGGATACCTTTAGCTAAAAGAAGTCTGGAAAATGGCAGTGTCTTTGAAGCTGAGTGTATTACTCCTGTTCACAAAATTAGAGCTCTCTTGGTAAAGAAGAAAGAGGTAATGGCTAGTTGGTGGCAATCTGAGGTCCCTACTAGGATAAGTATGTAAAAATACTGTTGGTGGCTGAATGGGAGACATGCTCCCCACCACAAGCAGTTGTGTCGAGTGCGTAGAAGGGATGTTCTCCGAGAGTGGACGCTAGACTTGCTTCACCTGAAAACTTGTTAGAAACACAAACTCTTGGGTCTCATCCTAGACCTATTGAATCATAAGTAGATGGAGTCAGTAATTTGTGTTTTAAACACCTGTGGAGGATTCTGATACTGCTAAAGTCTGAGAAACGATGGCCTAGAATGACCATGCATAGAGTCCTGGACTCTCGGACTCTTAGAGAGGAAGAGTAGGCTGGGATGGATTGGTGGCCAAGGTGGCCACTAGGAAAACTTTTATAAAGCAATTTAATCTCCCCCGAACTGAGCCATAGCAACCCAGGGTCATGATGTTTCTGGGAGCAGAAAGAACTTGAAGAAAAGTTGGTGTGAAAGTAGATCCAAGCCAACCAAAGGCTTTCCCCCTACAAATGCCATCTTTCATTCTACTCCATTGGAGACCTTCTATCCTCTGCAGTCGTAAAACAGAAAGTTGGATTTACTGTACTGTAGGATTTTGTAATTAAAGATTATCTGAGATGCTGGCAAGGATGTGAAGAAAGGGGAACTCACACTATTGGTAGGAATGTAGATTAATACAGCCATTGTGAGAAACAGTATGGAGGTTCCTCAAAAAACTAAAACATAACTACCATATGGTCTAGCCGTCCTGCTGGTGGGCATATATTTGAAAGACAGAAACCAGTACGTTGAAGAAATAGAAATATCTTCACTAACTTGTTGATCGCAGCACTATTCAAAGAATGAAATCCTGTCATTTGTAGCAACATGGGTGAACATATAGGACATTATGTTAAGTGAAATAAGCCAGGCACAGAAAGACAAATATTACATATCACTCATACTCACTCATTTTGGGGGACTGAAAAAGTTGATCTCATGGAGGTAGAGAGAAGACTGGCTGTTGCCAGACCCTGGAAAGGACAGGTAGGGGGAGTGAAGGGAGGTTGGCTAACGGGTACTAAGATGTATGTAGTGAGATGGAAGGAATACCTTTTAGTGTTCAATAGCACAGTAAACTGACTATAATTAGCAACAATGTATTTTATATTTCAAAATAGCTAGAAGGAAGATGTGACTGTTCCTAACACAAATGGTAAGTGTTTTAGGTCATGGACATTGCAATTACTCTGATTTAATCATACACATCATGTGAATGCATCAAAATACTCCATATATCCCATAAATATGTACAGTTATTGTGCATCAATTAAAAAAGAAAGATTATTTGAAATAATTATTTGAAATTCTGAAGCTTCAATGGGACTGGCTTGTGTGGAGGAGGTTTTAGCCATGGCGGAGTATCCATCTGCTTCTCCCCCGGTAACCCACAACTAACACAACTAAGTGAAAAGCGCTTACAGAGCTCACGCAGCTTCCGGTTAGGTCCGCGGGCAGATCCGACATAAGAACTCTTTGTTACTTGCCTACAAAGAGATAAAGAACTTGAATCAGAATGTAAATGAAGTTCATTACTGAGCTCACTCTTTAACTAGGCGCCGTTTCATACTAAGACTTTGTCAGAGAAGAAATTAGCTCAGAACAGGAAACAAATAGCAGCCCAACTCTGAATGACACTGCCCTCGAGGCTCCCTGCCAAGAACACAGTCACTCCTGCCCGCCATGGAAATTCTGGGTCTGCCACTTTAAGCATCCTGTGCCCTTAATTTCTTTGACAAACATTTACTTGAGGCTACAACCAGAGGGTTTACACTATTGCTTCTCAGTTACTTTATTGCCAATATGTACAGCTTACCCCACAGGGAGCCTGGGGCTGATTGATGAGATCCCTGCCCAG
Organism: Loris lydekkerianus; assembly: GCA_963574355.1. Taxonomy (NCBI): domain Eukaryota; kingdom Metazoa; phylum Chordata; class Mammalia; order Primates; family Lorisidae; genus Loris; species Loris lydekkerianus. The sequence goes on along the minus strand of CAUYPK010072932.1, from coordinate 6,051 downwards.
TAAGTCTGAATCCAAGATGTGCGTCCAAACAGCTTCCCTCTGAGGGACCTCAACGTCCCTCATTACCCTGGCTGTGTTTGGTTTGGTGCCACTTCCTAGGTTTGACTTTATCCTAGACAGGTTTGGCTTTACGTATACCCATCCATACAGAATTCAGAAGCCTTCAGGTGTAGCTCCTGAATTTCCACGTAAGAGCTTAGGGTAGCATGATAGAAGAAATCTAGGAGCTTGACTGAATGTATGTTTGCAGGGCAAACACATTCTGTGCTGAGTGCTGGGAACACAGGGAAGATGTGGATGGCCAGCTGTCATCAAAAGGCAGTGTCAGATGGGAAAGTATGATTCTTATACTTAAGAATCAGGTAGTGGGTGGCGCCTGTGGTTCAAGGAGTAGGACAGCAGCCTCATGTACTGGGGGGGGTGGGTTCAAGTCCAGCCCCGGCCAAAACCACAAAAAAAAAAAAAGAAAAAATCAGGTAGTATTCTCTTTCCTGCCTTAGATGGAATAAAAGGTGCAGAGAAAGTAAGTACCCTGTACGACCTTGCCAGAAGAGGTCTGGCATCCTTGCCGCTAGTTGTACTTGCTTCACTTTTTTCTTTCCCATGTTGGGTCTCGTATGAAAGAACATTGCTCTTGAGCTTAAGAAGAAGACAAAAGAATTTAGAGTTGCATTTCAGGTAAGTAGCCTATGATACTGTGATTGAGTTCACTCCCAACCTCCCTCATGGGCATCTGCGTGCAAAGTCATCCCAGCATCTATCCTTGGAACCTATAAGAAAGGGCCATGAAGCTCCAGGTAATGAAAAGTGCTGTCAACTTGGCCTCTGGGGGATGGCCAGTGAGCACTCCCACTTCTCCAATGCTTGCATTTTCTTGGCCAAGGGATTTAGGAAGCAGCAGGAAAAGGTCAAGATGCTTAGAAAGAGTGACACGCTGTCAAAGAAGGATGGAAGGATGGGAGAGAACAGTGCTGGGCCTAGCAACTCTGAAAAGACTGGCAAGCAGCTATGGCAAATGTTAACACTTGTTGAATTTCAAGTAGTGTATCTATGAGGGTGTTTTATTTTTTCTCTACACTTTTGTTTGAATATTGCATAACTTACATTTAAAATTTTTGAAAAGCTCCTTAGAACAGAGTAGTGTCTTCGGATAGTGTCTTCAGATGATCAATGTAGCATATAAGGGTAGAAACTGCAGTAACTAAAACATCCATAGCCCTAAAATTATGAAGGGTAGTTGTGTAAACACACACATACTGTATGTGTGTGTGTGTCTGTGTGCACGCACATCAGAATCCTCTGCAGAGTGTTTAAAATGCAGATTGCTGACTCCATCCTTTTCTGATTTAGTAGGTCTGGGGTGAGGCCTGAGAATTTGCATTTCTAACAAATTCCCACAACAAAGAAATATGTGGCCCAATTGTCAATAGTGCCTAGACTGAGGAATGCTGTGTTAGAAGAGGAGATGGCTGTTAGGGAGGGAGGGTATTTGGTGGGATCTCGCCTACTGTGCACAGTGCAAGGGTACATTTCAAAACAACTAAGAGTATATTATAAATGTTTTACCACAAAAAATAAGTAACTGAAGTGACGGCTATGTTAATCAGTTTGATTTAAGCATTCCACATTGTATATCAAATCATCACATTGTACCCCATAAAGGTATACAGTTACGATTTAATAAAAATTAAGTTAAAAAATAAAGGGTGGTGCCTATGGCTCAAATGAGTAGGGCGCCAGCCCCATGTGCCAGAGGTGGCAGGTTCAAAAACTGCCCTGGCCAAAAACTGCAAAAAAAAAAAAAAAAAAAAATAATAATAATAATAATAATAGTGAATAAAATAAAATTTGGCCATTATTTTCTGGAAAAAAAAAAAACAAAAAAAAAACCAAAGAGGACAGCAGTTTGTCATGGATGGAATGACACATGCAGAGCCTCCCTTTGGGCCCAGCTGGCTTCCAGCCCCAGCATCCCAGAGTGATGGAAGCTGCCTGATTACTGTGCCCCCCAACCCCCCCGCCTCAGTCTGTATCTGTCTGTCAGAGACCTGAGTGAATCAGAAAGGTTTGTGCAGGCTAAAATTAGAAAAGAGATGAAGAATGAATATTTGTAAATACATTTGAGTATCTATATATATTTAGATGCTCTGAGACTGTAGTCTAACACATAAATACAAGTAAAAATATGAAAATATGGTATCTTGTCACTCTAGTCACTAGATTTCACTAGCTCTGAGTATAATAACCCCTTAGTCACTGTGTTGGATTAATGCCTTTTGGTATTTGAAAGATATTAATAACCTTGTTTTAATATATTATTGATGCATATTTAAATTAATCATTTCAAAAAGTAGCTCTTTAAGTGTAATGAATGACTAGGTTTTTTTATATTCACTCATCTTACTGTTTTGCAGTGAATAATAAATGGTGCAATATATTTTTTTTTTGTTCAAATAATACCTCAGCAGTTTTTATTTATTTATATATATTTTTTGAGACAGGGTCTTACTCTGTTGTCCAGGCTAGAGTGCAATGGTATCATAGCTCATAGCAACCTCAACCTCTTGGGCTTAAGAGAGCCTCTTGCCTCAGCCTCCCAAGTAGCTGGGATTACCAGCACTCACCACAATGTCTGACTAGTTTTTCTATTTTTAGTACAGACAGGGTCTCATTGTTGCTTAGGCTGGTCTTGAACTCCTGAGCTCAGGCAATCCACTTGCCTTGGTCTCCCAGAGTACTAGGATTATAGACGTAAGCCACTGTGCCTGGGCCCTCAACAGTTTTTAAATTTTTTCAAAAATTACTTAAATATTATTTATATATGTAAACAGTAGGTGTGCTTGTTTACACAAAGGTAGCTAGGTTTAAAAAAAAAAAAATCAATGCCATGACCTACAAATATCCTTTACAAATATGTAATTTTTCTTGTTTTGCTTTATCACATTTTCCCCTGAAATAAAAATAAAAGAAGTGACATAGAAGACTTTGGCCAAATTGGCTAACAGTTTAATAGTTGTTCAAAGTGGTCATGCACCTGCTTTTATATATATCATAACATATCAGCTTTAGATATATCAAAAAGCAAACAGCTTAAACTGCAAAGCATTTTCTGTATGTCCCGCTATAAATTACAAGCTCTATCAGCCAGCACATTTGCTTCAATGTTCCTAATTAACAAGGGGTTTACAGTGGACTTCATTTCTTAAAGACATCACTACAAATGTATTTACTTATATTTGTTCCTGTGTGTTCAAAAACATTTCTAACACCCATTTTTTTTTTCTTTAAAGTGTTTAGAAGTAAAAATCATTGTCTTTAATTCAGTCCCTGATTTATTATCCCAATTCTTCATAGGAATATTCATTCAGTTTGAAGATGCTCTTCAGCTGTGTTTTTCTACTTAGCTGCCTATGGATGATGGATAATGATGTTTTACACATTTAAGAGCACTTCATTTCCTTATTACATGGATGTACTTGTACTTGGCTTCAGGGTCCTTACTATTAATAGCAATTGAGGATGCACTGTACATCTAATTTGGCACTGCCTGGGGTGACACCACTGGTTCTCAGTTACTCTACTGCCAATATGTACAGCTTATGCCACAGGGAGCCTTGGGCGAATTGATGAGGTCCCTGCCCTCTGAAACTGAATCCAAGTTGTGCGCCCAAATAGCTTCCCTCTCAGGGACCTCAGCGTCCCTCATTATCCTAGCTGTCTTTGGTTTGGTGCCGTTTCCTAGGTTTCACATAATCCTAAAGACATTTGACTTTATCTATACCTATCCATACAGAACTCGGAAGCCTTCAGGTGTAGCTCCTGAATTTCCATGTAAGAGCTTAAGGGTAGAATGATAGAAGAAAGATAGGAGCTTGTCTTGAATGTATGTTTGTAGGGCAAGCACATTTTGTTTTGGTTTAATTGTAATTTTTTTAGGCAGCTGTGAGGAGGTTGATGGCTATTTGGTTGAGGAGGGGAGTAGAAGGCTTTCAAAGTCATCCTGTGCAGAGCCACTGGCTACTCTCCTCATGGAAAGCCCCTTTTGGTGCCACCACTAAAGGCTAAACCTCTTAGTAGGACTTCTAGGAGTTTGACATGAACCTGTCCCTTAGGCCTGAGGTTCCACCCCACTCTCCCGCTGACCCAAGCTGGGAACATTCCATGAACAGGATGCACAGCTTTTTCCTCTTTATGTTTCTTACTTTTTGATGTCCTCAAGTTCTGGGTTCAACCCTCCTTCCTGTATGCTGACAGCACTTCCTGCATACTAGTCATAACTGACCAAGCATGGAATTCTAGTTGGCCAACATACAGCTTCCCTCTGCACTGAACTGGGAGCCAGGCCCTTACCTCACTCACTTTGGCATCATGAGTGCCCAGATGGTTTCTGACAGGTGACTGACACTCAATACAAGTGTATGATATTAAGCTTTTATTGTGACTATGGTATTCTATCTTAACACCATCAGTATAGAAGGAGGGTTTCCCTAAAAACACAGTGAACAGGTAGCTGAAGCATAATCCTAAAAGTGTCGACTCACTTTCTGGATGAAAAGAATTTCAAGCATGTACCTACCTTAGTAGGAAGGCCTAAAATATTCCCTACTGAGAGACTCAGGAATATTGCTGTGAATGTTGGTTATTATATTGAGCTCTGATATCAGCAGCATTTCATGACCTTTAAAGGTGCCCTGAGACAAAGCTGCCAAGCATATAAACATACATATTGACCAAAATGTACTGGTCCATCCAGGGACCTTCCAATGAAGCCCCAAATGTTACTCTATTTTGTCAAAATTTGATTTTAACTAGTAAATGCAGGTTGACTTGGCTTATAAAGCAATTGAAATATACTGCTCTTTTCTCAGATATTCAGTGTGAACTTCTTCAAAAAATTTTCTGTTTCTGAAAAGTCTTAATATGCAGGAAGGAAACTTTTAAATATTTAATGACTGTAGAAGGTTATATCAATTTGAACTACTTTACCTTTCTTGTGAAGTGATTTTTTTTTTATTTTTTTTTATTTTTTGGCTTCCTTTAGAGAACCAGGTTGTTGTCACAACAAAAATGATTTTGTCTGTCTTTTATTCACCCAGTCAGTCACTCAATAGTACCGTGTGCTGCACTTCATGGTAGATCTGAGGAATTAAAGGTCAGCTAGATAGACATGATTCCTGCCTTGAGCTTTTCATGTTCAGAGAGGAGAGACAGGCCAACAAATGGAATTGAAGTAAAGAATTTGTTTCAGTTTTGAGACTTTCACCAGCCTGTCAAAGTTTGGCCACCTGTACCAGATCACTTGAAATTCCTACAATCTTTATATCACTAGTTCAAGAGACCATCATAACTTAGACAGGGCATGATGGCAGCAGTTAAGATTTTTTTTTTAATTTATTTATTTTTATTGTTAAATCATAGCTGAGTACATTAGTATGATCAAGGGGTACAATGTTCTGCTTTCATATACAATCTGAAGTATTCTCATCAAACTGTTCAGCGTAGCCTTCATGGCATTTTCTTAGTTACTGTATGCAGGCATTTGTATTCTGCATTTAGTAAGTTTCGACTGAACCCATTCTAAGATGCACCACAGATGTGGCTCCACCCATTACTCTCCCTCCAACCTAACCTCCCCCCTCCCTTCCTCTTCCTTGGCCCTTTCCCCATAGTCTTTTGATATTGTTGGGCTATAGCTTTCATGTGAAAGCTATAATTTAGCTTCATAGTAGAGCTGAGTACATTGGATACTTTTTCTTCCATTCCTGAGATACTTTGCTAAGAAGAATATGTATGAAAGAGGTAAAGTCTCCATCTTTCTTTAAGGTTGCATAATATTCCATGGTATACATGTACCACAATTTGCTAGTCCATTTGTGGGTCGATGGGCATTGGGGCTTCTTCCATGACTTAGCAATTATGAATTGGGCTGCAATAAACATTCTGGTACAGATGTCTTTGTTATATTGTGACTTTTGGTCTTCTGGGTATAAACCTAGTAGAGGAATTATAGGATCAAATGGCAAGTCTATTTTTAGATCTCTACGTATTCTC
>CAUYPK010072931.1:0-25888 GCA_963574355.1 Loris lydekkerianus | reverse complement strand
CCCAGCTGAGCGTATCTGCGTCCTCGTAGGGCAGCGAGCAGGTGAGCGTATCTGGGTGCTCGTATGGCAGGGAGCAGGTGAGCGTATCTGGGTGCTTTATGGCAGGGAGCAGGTGAGCCTATCTGGGTCCTCGTATGGCAGGGAGCAGTTGAGCGTATCTGCGTCCTCGTATGGCAGCGAGCAGGTGAGCGTATCTGGGTGCTCGTATGGCAGGGAGCAGGTGAGCGTATCTGGGTCCTCATAGGGCAGGGAGCAGGGAGAGTATCTGGGTCCTCGTATGGCAGGGAGCAGGGAGAGTATCTGGGTGCTCATACGGTGGGGAGCAGGTGCGCCTATCTGGGTGCTCGTATGGCAGGGAGCAGGGAGAGTATCTGGGTCCTCATACGGTGGGGAGCAGGTGCGCATATCTTGTGCCTCCATCCTCCATGTTGCCCTCTTTCCTCTCATTGCTTGACACCTGGCTTTTTCCCCCTAACAGTTTATACTGGGGGGATGTTTCATGTCAGTGTATAGAAAGAATCTCATTGTTTTAAGACTACTTGGAATTTTGTCGCATTAATGTTCCTTTTTTTGATTGATTCAGTCTTCTGCTGAGGGACTCTGAGCTACACTGTGAGGATTGCTACCCCTTTCAAGTGTGCAAGTGAATCTGTAGGAATAATTCCTTTCTTGTTTTTTTTTTTCCAGTTAGAGTCTCACTGTATTGCCCTTGGTTGAGTGTTATGGCATCATTACAGCTCACATCAAACTCCAACTCTTGGTCTTGAATGATGCTCTTGCCTCAGCCTCCCAAGTAGCTGGGACCACAGGTGCCCACCACAACGCCCGGCTATTTTTTTTTTTTTTTTGCAGTTGTCATTGTTGTTTAGCTGGCTGGGGCTAGGTTCAAACAGCCTTGGTGCATGTGGCTGGCGCTGTAACCACAGTGCTACGGGCTCTGAGCCTTGTAGGATGAATTTCTGAAGTGGAAGGGCTGGGTCTGAGGGTCTTGGCATTGAGTTTTGCTCGCTGTTTTGCTCAGTATTTCTCCTGTGTGCCCTCCATGGAGGCATGCCAATTTTTTCTCTGATCAGCCACATAGCTTTATCTGTCAAATGCTTTTCAGCAACATTCTATATGTTAAAGTTAGGAGATTCCATGTTTGGAGTGGCTAGGTATTAAAAATACAGTTTCATTAATTTCTTTTTGTAATGAATATGGTAGTTCATATTTAGCTCACTCTTTGTAAAACCAGAACATGAAAGACGTGTTTTGTAACTCTTAGCATCCTTCTGCATTATGGCCACCACCAGCCAGAACTGGCCTAAGAGGGCGCGGTGTGCCTTAGGAGGTGGTGAGGTCCCTGTCAGTGGAGGAAATCAAGCCCACGCAAGACTGGCCATTTGGCAGGAGTGTGACGGGAGTGTGTCTGGGGTCCCTCTGAGCCACGGCCCTGTGACTGGGGGTGCCCCCTGCTCCTTTGTTCCTATGGATGCTCTCCTGCCACTCGGAGCACCTGGTCTGTCCTGGTGCCGTCACCTGTGCTCCTCCTGGCTGTTCCCTCCGGGAGGCTTCCACTGCACCTGTCCAAGGGCATCTGCTTTTTGTCTCCTCTCAGATATCACCCAGACCTTCCTTGAGGTTTGCATCTAGCTCTCCACGTGTCATTGGTGTGTTTCTGTCTCAGCCGTCACCCCAGGAGAAGGCCTCTTCCTTGAGGACGGGGCTCCGTCTCTGATCTCTGACGCTGGCATCCCTCCAGTGTCTTCCTGCTCCTTGGTGGGGCCTGATGGACGCTCATGCTGACGCTGGAGGAAGGCAGGCCTTGGCTCAAGTGTCGTCCAACCTCCTCTGGTGGCAGGACCAGCGAGGCTTGGGGAGACTGCACAGCTCCCAGCCTGTGCCCTCACCAGGCGGGGGAAGGGCTGAGAGGGGAGACTTTGTTAGGTTGATCAAAAACAAGTATCATTGCAGTTTTACCACAGTGTGTTATTAAGGATTAGCGTTTTTCACTTTTAAGTGGAATTCACAGAGCAATTCCCCTCCCTCCCTAGGAAAGTCCTTTTACTGGCTGTGGTGTTTCTAAGGCTCTGTTTCTTGGCTGGTTTGACGGGAAGTGTCAGTGATCACGTTGTGTTCTCTCCCCTAGAGAACAAACACATGACCCTCATTGAGAACTGCAGCCTGCAGTACACCCTGAAACCCCACCCGGCCCTGGAGCCCGCCTTCCACCTTCTTCCCGAGAACCTCCTGGTGTCCGGCCTGCAGCTCATCCCTGGTCTGCTTCCAGCTCACGGAGACACAGGTAACGGTTTCTTTGATTCTGGCCACTTTGTGAGACTGTGGTTGTTCACGCTCAAACCTCGGAGAAACTGGGCTCCTCTAGACGTGTCCAGTGGGATGGTGTGGGGGCAGGGAGGGCGGCAATGGCCGTCTAGTCCCTGAAAAGCATCTCACACCCCTCAGATCAGTACCTTTCTTGGGGCAGTGCTTTCCTAAGATGCCTAGTTCATTGATGACCATAGCCGGGAAGACAGCTGCTGCCAGCTCTCTGCTGCACAGTCTCACGCCAGCAATGACTTGGTTATTATTTTTTGTTTGAGGTCAAATATACATAATGTAAAATGCACCATCTGAATCACTTTTCAGGTCTTAGTTCAGTAGCATTAAGTGCATTCACATTGTTGTGCAACCATTACCACCATCATCTCCAGAACCAATACCCTTCCCAGACTGAAGCTCTGTCCCCATTAGATGCTGACTCCCCGTTCCAGCCCTGCCCTGGCACCTGCCGTGCGACCACCTGTGTCTATGATTTGACTCCTCTAGCGACCTCTGATAGGTGAAATCAGAGCGTCTTCGGCCTCGTGTGGTGGCTCACCTCACTCCCAGATGTCCTCCTGTCCCATCCCTGTTGCAGCACGTCAGACTCTCCTTCCATTTTCAGGCTCAGTCATGCTCCTTGGCATGGACGAACCACATTTTACTTATCCGTTCACTCGGCAATAGACACTTTGGTCGTTTCCAGCTTTCAACTTCAGTGAATGATGCTGCTGTAGGCGGGGTGGGCAGTGGCTTGATTATTTTTGAAAACTGAAATTTATGTGATAGGCAAGGGCTCTATCTTGGCATGGTTTTTAGAAGTTGATTCTCCAGTGGTGGCAGTGGATCAACTCTTACCAGGCATGGAATCACTGTCCAGGGTGTGCCTGGCACCGTCTGGGGTGTGCCTGACACCGTCCGGCGTGTGCCTGACACCGTCCGGGGTGCCTGACACCGTCCGGCGTGTGCCTGACACCGTCCGGGGTGTGCCTGACATCGTTCGGTGTGTGCCTGACACCGTCCGGCGTGTGCCTGACACCGTCCGGGGTGTGCCTGACACCGTCCGGGGTGTGCCTGACACCGTTCGGGGTGTGCCTGACACTGTCTGGGGTGTGCCTGACACTGTTTGGGGTGTGCCTGACACTGTCTGGTGGGTGCTTGACACTGTGGGGTGTGCTTGTTACTGTCTGGCTGTTCTCTGCTCTGGAATCTGCTGGATAGTCCTTATGACCTGGGCTTTGTGCTCCTGGGCTCTTCTGGAGGCCTTTTGTCTGGCATCTTTACTTGCTACATGCTGGAGATTTTGGGCAGTACAGGAACCTGTTTTCTTGGGTAGCAACTCCTTGCTGAGTTCTAGGAAAAGCGGGCTCTGGAGCAGAGTGTGTGGGGCTGAGATGGAGCACAGTGATGTGCTGAGTGTTTGGGTCCTGGGAACATTCGAGACCCTGCAGGAGAGGAGGCCTCTCTGCTCTGAGACCCTACAGGAGGGGAGAGGAGGCGTCTCTGCTCTGTGCAGCATGTTTGTTGTCCGTGACGTCCCCGTGCGTGGTGAGCATGGATCTCAGGGCCCATGGGATGTCGCTGGGAAGGGTTCTGCTTTTTCAGGGTTTGCTGGTGTATTGGTCAATCCTGGGGTGCAGATGTTACTCCCTGAAGTGGTTCATTTCTTGAATGGGCCTGTCGTGGTCATCACCAACATGAAGTTGTCATTTTTTCATCATTCCAGAGAAGAGCCAGGAGAGGAAGAATTAACCATGGACAGAAGCAGACCTGGGGCTGCCTGTCATAGCTCACTGCTATACGTGCCCTCCACAGCCCTTGTAGGGAGTCTTACTGCTTCTGAAACCTGTCTGTGATCTCCTGAAAGGGACCAGAGACAGAGTGTGTCACTGTCACTGCTGTTGAGTTAGAGAATTCATGTGTGTCTCTAGACCTGTGGCCTAGCCCCCGACCCTGCTGCCTTGGCCAGGTAGGGCCCTGTGAACTTTGCAATGACATGTGTCTTACACTGAGGGTGGTGCCACGTGCTGTCTCAGGTTTCTTGTCCTGAGAGTCTTGGCATCTGAGGTGACTGCCAATGGGTCAGTAGAGCTGCAGGCAGAGCAGTTCTGCAGGTCACCAGGACTGGCTGTTTCGTTACTGAGATGGAGAAAGAGAAGCTTGGGTGTCCTAAGAAGACAGGTGCCTGGTTTTATCCTTGGTGTCTATGTCCGTGTGGGCAGTCGGGGGTTGGGAATCTCCATAGAGGCAGAGTTTCCAGTTAAAGAAGTCTGAGCTGGGGTGCAAGGCTCAGTGCCTCGTGCTTTAGGGTCTTGCGCTCACGGCTGCCCCTTTTACTCTGTGGCCCATTGGTCATCGAGGCCCTGAATGGATGTGAGCAGTGTGTGCCGCTGCTGTTTGTGATCTGATGAATGGGGGTCTGAGCAAGGAGTCGGCAGGAGAGAGGGGTGGAGTGCCACCTCCACGGCCACCGAGAGAGCAAGGGACAGAGGAGGGGACAGGGAAGACTGGTTTCTCAGCAGCTCCCCCGGGGCCGTGTAGGAAAGAATCCCATTTTGCTTAGCTTTTCGCTTATGTGAAAGCCTCACCTACAGTCTGAGCTGCTTTCTGACGGGCGGGCGGCGTCATCTCTGCTACAGACTCTGCCGATGACTTAGGTCTTTTGTGACTCACTTTTGAGGAGGGTTTCTTCACTGGATAAGATTCATAGCCCTGAAAGGGCCAGTGCTTGGTTGGGCAGTGGTGTTCATGTGTCTGGTTTCAGAGGGTTTGATTTGATTTTGATGCTGTCTTGGGAGTTGGACAGTTTACTTGTAAAAAGTCACATTATGGGAGGATTAGCTCATTTTGAATTGAAAATTGTATTGCAGCTGTGTAGAGTCACATGTGGTTGTGATAATACAGAGAGATCCTGGGTCCCTGTGTCCGGTTCCCCCCAACCTATTGGTTATCTGTATGTTGAAAATAAGGGTAAAGCACATTTTCCAGAATTGGAACCCAAGGTCACAGCCAGTGCTAGGACTGAGTTGATTCCCTGAGTGAGGCTTCCACATGGGAGCTCAGGGTCCTGGCCCTGTCCTCTCCTTTCAGTGCTCTGAGGCCCCGGGAGGCTGTTTGAAACAGGGCACTTGCCTGCTTTCCCGCCCTGGGAGTAGACAGCTGTGCACTGGTGGGTTCTGAGAAGTGGAGGCCATGGGGAGATACTGTGGAGAGCTCTCTTGTGCCTGTGTTGTCAGGTGATTGGATGGCATCTGGTCTCTGGAGGCTCCCAGGAGCTTCGGGCTGTTTAGGGACAATGGTGGTGGCTTGTGGGTGCCACAGGGTTGTGTCCTGGTGGAGAGGCGGGCAGGCCTGGCTGCTGCTGCAGGAAGTCTGGATGGAGGGCTGGCAAGGTGGCTGGTGGGTGCATGGCCCTGGGGTGGAGCTGAACTTGGCTTGCACAGACCTGGCAGCACCAGAGGGCTCCCAGCGGTGGATCACCAACCCCTCTGTGCTGGCATCTTGTCTGTCCAGGCTCCTGCCTCTGCTGCCCAACGTCCAGCCCTGCCCTCCCTCCCTGTGTATCTCTCTAGTGTCCCTGATGCGGGGCTCAGGGCCAGGCTGGGCCCTGCCTGCTGTACCGGCTCCCTCCACGCTGGCCAGGTCCCTGCCTCTGTTGCCGGCACCCCTTTCCTGCTTGCTCTGTGCTTGATGACTGTGTGGTGGTCCTGGGAAAGCAGATGCTGGCCGAAGGTCTCCCTAATTGAAACACAACCTGGTCAGGTGGGTCACTGGGAATGGCTGCTCCTAAGGCCTCACCCCCACCGCTGCCATGCCTGCTGCTGCTGCAGTGTCCCTGCTATGTGGGCAGTGTCCCTGCTGTGTGGTCGTCCTCCTCCTGCTGGGAACAACTCTCCTCAAACACCACCCTCCCCACGTTTCCTCCTCCGCCTGCAGCCCCTCTGGTGGCGCTCCCCTCTCCATCTTGGCTTTGGGCATTCTTACACCAACCTGTTCACCTGCCCTGCCTCCCTTCTCGGCCTTGCTGCCTACGCCACCTGCTGTGGTCCCTTTGTTGGGGCACGGTCTCTACCTGCTGATGTAGTATTACTGAGTAGCCGCTATGCACACGGGACCCTAGCTGCATGGTCCCTCTTGCACACTGACTCCTGCCCACAGGAAAAGGCCGACTGGAGCCTCTCCAGGCCTGGGTTCCCTGCTCTGTCAAATCTGAACTTGGGAGCCTTGTCTAGACTGTTGACTTGTCTGCCTGGTGGGGTCCTCCTCCAAGTTGGTGTCCCCAAACCTGGGTGTTTGGGCTTCCTGTATAAGGATTGGCAGAGGAGTGTGTTAAAAATGCTACTCTCCAGACCCTAGTCCTGACCTGCCAGATCAGAATTTGATGGGGTGGGGCCCCAAATTCTGCATTTTAATAAGACCTTTATAGTGTAATACCTTTACCTGCTGTGGGGTTTGTTTCTGCAGGCTCCTGAGATGCTCAGACACTCCCTCCCCGACCTGGGGTGTTCTGCTGCGGCTTGGCAACAGTGGGTGGAGCTGGACAACATGGGAGCAGCTGCAAAGTGCAGCTGGACTCTTGGCTGCCCTACAATGCTAAAGCCATTCTGAGCTCACAAAGTTAATCTTTATTCATCAAATTCAGTAAACATGGAAAGTTTTCCCTTCCCGTCTTACTCCCCAGAGAAAACCCCGCAGCTAGTTGGTTTATACCTTTTATGTATTTGTTACTTCATTCATTGACTCACCAATTTATTCCACAAATGGTTATTGAGAAGATACTCCATGTGGCAGGCCCAGGCTGGGGTCCTGAGGGGTCGAGCTCTTGGGAGATGGTGTGCTGGATCTTTCCCGAACGATTTAAGTAAGGGCTGACCTCAAGTCTCACCAGTCTCCAAAGGCAGTAGAAGGTGTTTTAGAATAAACCTGGCTGCTCAAACCTGTTTGTGTTTCTGCCTAAATCATTCCCAAACTTAGTTAGTTGTTGTAACATTCTCCTTGCTCTGTGAAGTGCATTCTGGTGAACTGGACCCCTCAGCAGGTGGGCGTGTGTCTCAGGGGCCCAGGGGATGTCGGCGGGAAGGGGATCTACTTGTTAAGGGTTTGCTGGCAGCCCTCATTTTCTGTGAGGTGCATTGTGGGAGTCCCAGAATAAAGTGTATCTTTGCAAAGTGGGTTCTCCCAGAGGAGCTGGGCTATTGCAGGACCTTGCATTTCTAACCAAAGACTTGGCAATAGATAAAGTAAAGCTAGACCCGATTACGGAACCTAAGGGACACGGTGTCCATGCTGCCAGGAAGTCAGTGCTGCCACGGCCAGGCTTGGGCCAGTGGATGGCTGCCGTTGGCTGGTTGGTTGAATGGGTGATCTGACTGTCACTTGGACAACACAGGTTTGAACTGCGGGGTCCACTTGCATGTGGATTTTCTCCCACCTCTGCCACCCCCGAGATAGCAAGCCCTCCTCTCCTCCTCCTGCTTAGCCTACCCCCGGTGACAATGACGAAGGTGAAGACCTTTATGATGAACTACTTCCACTTCATGAATAGTAAATTCATTTTCTCTCCCTTATGAGTTTCTTAATAACATTTTCTTTTCTCCAGTGCATTTTATTGTAAGACTACAGCCTAGAACATGTGACACAGATGGTGTGTGTTAACTGTTGGTTGCCAGGAAGGCTTCCTTTCAATGGGAGGCTAACAGTAGTTAAGTTTGGGGGAGTCAAGTTATATGTCCATAACCCCAGTGGGGGCAGCCCAGCCCCCTTGTTTAGGGCCACCTGCAGCTCAGACAGTAGATGGCGCTCAGGGGCGACGTTGGAGGCTTGCTGCTCTGTTGGCTGTGCTGTGAGCTGGACCAGCTTTGTTGCCTCTCTAAGCCCTGGTGTTTCTTTGTACAAAGGGGAAGTCATAGGCCCTGCTCATAGAGATGCATTTGGGGAGAAAATGGCACCAAGGGGGGAAGCACCAGCGTCTTTATCAGAAAGGTTCTGCTTCAATTCAGCCAAAACCCCTGCTCCTGTGGGAAAGCATCCCGCATACGTGACCTGCTTCCCCTGGGACGGCCCTGCGGAGTGCAGAGGGTCGCTCGGCTCCCCGAGTCTCTCTGCGTCCAGCCTGGGGCTGGGGCGCTGGACTCCAGAGCCCAGGATGCTCACGGTGCTCTTCCTCCCTGAAGGTCCCGCCACCCGTGACCTGGATGGGCGGGGGGCCTCAGTGGCTTCTGATGGTTTCATTTCCAAGGAGAATCTTACGGGAGCCTTCTCCCTGTTTCAGGTGACGCCCTCCGGAAGCCTCGCCTTCAGAAGCCTGTCACATGGTACTTGGATGATTTATTCTTCACCCTGTACCCTTCCCTTGAGAAATTTGAGGAGGAACTTCTAGAGCTCGTTATCAGTGACCACTTCCAGGAGGTACTGTCGCATGTCACGGCAGCTTAACTCAAAGGGTGGAGATGTGCCCAGCAGGGCTGGGCGGGTGGGGCGGGATGCTGGCCCCTTCTGCCACTGGGGGTGGACTGTGTGGCCACTGGTGCCAATCTCCTGTCTTTCCTCTTTCTGGCTCTGAAGTGATATTTACAATGGGTCTGAGAGGACCCATTTCCTGTGGCAGCCATGCCCCCCTGCAGAATCTCCAGCTGTTGTTTTAACTTGGATGGTGATGAAGGTGCTGCCAGCCTGAGATATTAATTAACATTAATTTTGGTAGATCATGAAACAGACACACTTAAAAGTAAACTAAGTCATGAGATGAGTGTAGGGCAACCCATAAGATATATCTGCAAAGGGCATTTAGAGGATCTTGCTTATTTCGAGGTGGTGACTGGAAGGCAGGGTCATTGCACCCATCACGGCTCCCTGGTTCCACTCTCAGCTCTGCCTGCAGGTGTGAGCACACCCCTGTGTCTCGTCACAGAGAGCCAGCTGGGCAACATGTCACTGTTCCTCTCTGTTGCTTTCTGATATGTGGATTTGTCTGGCAGGGCAGCTGGGGGATTTACCCGCCCACCAGGCTGCAGCTACCCTCTACTCCCATCCCATGGCTGTCCTGGGCTGTAGAACATCAAGTCCAAGGACATTGCCTCTGGAGTTCTCAGTGCCTCTGACAGTGAGCATTCCCTTGGGTGTTTTGTGTAAAAGCTTGTTTATGTGCCAGAAGCTCCTTGGAAAAACTTGTGTAGGTTTGGGGGACTTCTTTTTTTCCCTTTGTCTGGAAAAGTTGGTCCTAACGGACTGTCCCCAGTGCTGCTGGAGCATGGTCTGTCTGGCCCTGGCTTTTCTGTTCCCAGCAGTGGGGAGCTAGGTGGGATGTTCCCCAGGCAGCTTCTACTGTGCTGCTTCTCAGGGGAGAGAGAGGGGCAGCCCCAGGGGCTCTCTCAGCTCTAAAAGAAGGGGCCCCCAGATGTCTGCGGGCAAACTGCTCCTCATTCCCCCTGGTAGGGCAAGAGAGAGCCGTCCCCTTCGACTTTAGAAAGAGAAAGAGATTCGCCAGCAGATGCTGGAGAAGCCGCTGTGGCGCAGTCTTGCTTGTACTCAGTGTCCTGATCACATTCCGCTCCTCATCCTGAATCTCATCTGTAGAGCAGCAGAGTGCAGCTGCCTGGTGTGGCCTGGGAAGCCTGGGAAGGAGCCCGGAGCCAGCAGAGCGGCGCTCTCAGGCCTTCATGCTAATCCCGTCTCTGCCCTCCCATCTCTGTTCTGGCTTTACCTTGCTGGAGCATCTCTAAATAACGTGGCCTTGCCTCTCTCCACTTTTATTTAGACAAAATCATACCTTTTTATGTGTGTTTTGTTTTGTTTCTTTTGCTAAGCGCTGTGCTCCTGGAAGGCTCGCTCTGGCCGTTGTGGTGGCTGTCCTTGCTGTCCTTGCTGTCCTTGCTGTCTTGTCTCTGGTGCCTGAGTGCCTGCGATTTATTTATCCATTCTGTTGTGGACGGATATCTGGGCAGTTTTCAACTGGGGGCTGTTAGGACGCTGCTGTGAATGTCCTTGTGGTGTGTTCTGCTCTTCCTTAGTCAGGATGAGCCAGGGACTTTCCTGGAAAATTCTCACATGTGTGCGGTTGGCTGGCTGTCAGCTGGAGGCCAGCTGCCCGGGGTGGTTGGGATGGTTGGGCCACATGTGGGCTCGTCCTTCCACTGCCCGTCTGGGCTTGTTCTCGCAGAGGTGGAGGGTCACAAAAGGACATGGAAGTGTGCACGTGTTTCCAAGCCTCTGGCTGCATTAAATTTGCTGCTGTTCCATTGGCCAAACCAAATCCCTGGCCGTGTCCAGAGTCAGACCAGTAGGGGAATCTGGGTTCCAGGGTAGAGGGTAGGGCTTCAGAGAGGGGTTGGCTGGAGCCATGGAGGAGTCCTCCCCACACGGGCCTTGGTGGTGTTCCCAGGAGTTTGCCAACTCAGCAGTGGCTGGGGGGGGGGGGGGCTGCCCACCCCTGCTGAGCACCCGGCTTGGATGGCCATTGGGTTGTGCTGTGCTGTCTTCCTCAGTGAGTGGCTGTGTGGATGCTTTTTTTATTTTTGTTGTAGGTATGGGGGAAGGAAATTCTCTGAGGAAGATTTAGCCTGCTACATTGGCTTGTAAGTCCCAGAGAACATTATTGTTTTTCACTCAGTAGTCAAAGAGATCTTTTAAAAACAGTGATACAGCCATTTTCCTTCTCTTTAAAACCTTCTCTTGGCTTTTTCTTGCTTGTGGATTGCCACCTAGATACCCTGTCCTCGTGGGCAGAACGTGTGTGGTTTGGCTCCTGCAGCCTCCTGGCCTTGCTCAGCGCAATGCCCTGGTCCTGCTGCAGCTGCGGGCCCCACTTGTCCTGGTGGCAGAGGCCTCCAGGTGTGGCCTGGGCCCCGCTTGTCCTGGTGGCAGAGGCCTCTGGGTGTGGCCTGGGCCCCGCTCTTCCTGGTGGCAGAGGCCTCTGGGGGTGGCTTAGGCCCCGCTCGTCCTGGTGGCAGAGGCCTCCGGGTGTGGCCGCGGGCCCCGCTTGTCCTTGTGGCAGAGGCCTCTGGGTGTGGCCTGGGCCCCGCTTGTCCTGGTGGCAGAGGCCTCCGGGTGTGGCCTGGGCCCTGCTCTTCCTGGTGGCAGAGGCCTCTGGGGGTGGCTTGGGCCCTGCTCGTCCTGGTGGCAGAGGCCTCCGGGTGTGGCTGCAGGCCCTGCTTGTTCTGGTGACAGAGGCCTCTGGGGGTGGCCTGGGCCCTGCTCGTCCTGGTGGCAGAGGGGGTGGCTGTGGGCCCCGCTCTTCCTGGTGGCAGAGGCCTCTGGGGGTGGCTTGCTATCCTTGAGTTTTCCCCCATCTCCGTGCTCGCTCTCAGGCTTCTGGACTGGACAGGGCACCCTGACCATCGTTGAGGGCTGGCATCCCCCTCTCTCACCACTGGTCAGCCCGTTGCCCGGCTTGGCCCTCCTGGGTGCTCGGCCCTGTCTGGGAGCACCTGGCCTTCCTGTCTGTTCACTCGTTGTCATCGGTCCTGGGGACCATTTGCCTCACTAAGGGACTTTGTTTTGTTCTCCACTGCACACGCTGTGTAGCGACGGCCTTCTGCATATATTCTTGCTGTAATATTTAGTTGGGGAATGAATGACTCAGTCCCTTGGTCATCAAGTTGTTACTTACATAGAGAGTGCCAAGGAAATGTATGCACACTTAAGAAAAGAGAAACTGTTAGAATTGTAACACACAGTATATACCAATAACACCACAAGTACAAGTCATGTCTGAGCGTCTCTTGTAATTGCATAAGTCAAACTTCAGTGTTGCAATTTTAATATTTTTTTTCCTGGCTTAAAATGTACACACATTTTTTGGTACACTCTGAATACATAGGCATGAGCCGGCTTTCTTGCTCTCTACTCATTCTTGAAAATGTGGTTCCATGTTATTTGGTCTTACCTGAAATAGAAGCGCAGCATAGGGCAGGACTGAAGCAGCAGCATCCGTTTACGTGGTGTCGTTCCTGCTGCCTTCTTATCTTTCAGAGAGGATTACGTGAAGGTACAGTTGTTTTAAGAGTGTCGTTGTTGAATTTTATATATTCTATAAAATCACTTTTTTAATGTACTTTTACTTTGCATTTGGTTCCCATACAACTGGCAGACACCCAGCGGTCCCGTAATTTCGTTTTCATTATCCAAAGACTGAAGGCCAATCCGTATGTACCCAACAAATGACAAGCGGCTTGTGTGGGCACAAAGTGACACTGCCGTGAGTCTTTATTTTTTGACACAAACGATATGAGAGAAGAATTTCTTTAAAATGTGTGTTGGGGATTCTTGATGCTATTGTCTCAACTTTAGCGTATGTTGAGTTTTCCTATAATAAAAAGTGAAAAAGAAACAAGAAAAGACTAAAGGCTGCATTTAGGTTTGTTCAGCTTTATCAGTGGACAGTGACGACGTGAGAATTCAGAGCTCATCTTGCAAAGATCACATAATTCAATAAACACCGATAACCTGGGGGAGCACCCTTGGCCGTTTGTCAGAGTGCCTGCACATTTTTAGTTAAGATGAAATGCTTTAATACCCAGTGTTCACTTTGGGGCAGATTTCGTTTTTATGGTTTATGACTTAACTGCGTAAGCCTGTCCCCTTCTGCCCGAGCCTCAGGTCTCTGGGTAGCGAGAGGTGGAGGTGGACATGCCCTGCTTCTGGCTGCGTCTCCATCAGTGGCTCTCCCGGCCTGGGGGCCAAGCCTCACTGAAGGAACTGAGGCCTGTGGTGACCAGTTGGCTGCAACTTGAGTGCTGTCAGCTCAGCCTCGGAGAACTGGGCGGCGGCAGCACCTGGGGGTGGTGGCTCTTCACACGCCAGGCGGCAATGCAGTAACTAGAGCTGCCCCAGGGCCGCGGTTAGGATTGGGTCAGTGTCTGTCCTGGGCTTGGTCTCGTGCTAACCAGGCACCACCTGAGCTGGAAATGCTGCAGCCTCTGTCAGAGTTTCTTCTCTACGCTCACTTTCCCCGGGACTTGTGTCACGACCCCTCTTCCCTCCACGCCCGGCTTCTTCCAGGCGCGCGGCCCGCTGGAGATCCTGGAGCGGCGCCTGCACGTGGGCGTGCACAATGGCCTGGGCTTCGTGCAGAGGCCGCAGGTGGTTGTGCTGGTGCCTGAGATGGATGTGGCCTTGACGCGCTCAGCCAGCTTCAGCAGGAAAGTCGTCTCCTCTTCAAAGAGCAGGTATTTTCCCAGGGTCCCGAGGGCTGGGGAGCTGTGCGAGGTGGCACAGTGATGTGAGGCTGGCGTGCGTCTCTGCGTGGACTCACGCTGAGTGGCACTTCCTCGTCGTCTTTCTCGCCTCCTGCTAAGTTATACCCATTAGAAATGAGCCCTGGAGTTGTCAGTTTAGAAAAATCCTGTTTTTGTGCTGTGACAATTTTCTTTTGAGATGGGGTCTTATTCTGTCACCCAGGGCTGGAGTGCAGTGGTGTGATCACAGCTCACAGCAGCCTCCAACTCCTTCTGCCCTCAGCCTCCTGATGTAGGCACATCCCATTGCCCTTGGCTAATTTTCCTTATTTTTTGTAGAGATGGGGTCTCACTATGTTGCCCAGGCTGGCTTTGAACTCCTGGCCTCAAGCTATCCTCTTGCCTTGGCCTCCCAAGGTGCTGGTATTATAGGCGTGAGATGCTGCATCTGGCCGTGCTGTGACAATTTTGGAATTAGCATTATGGATGCTTCCAGCTGTGGCTACTGGGGTCTGTGGAGACCCTGGATTTTGTCTTGCAGCTGTGCCCTGGGAAAGGTTTCCCATGTGACAGGGAACCAGGGCTAGGTGCAGCAGTCCTGCTGTTCTGCATAGTCCAGGGCTTCCCCAGTCAGATGCCACAGACGTCTATGTGGGGTGTCCTGCCTCTGCTCTCCTGTGAGGCTGGGCAGGGGCCAGCTGTCCTCCCTAGCAGGCCAGTCCTTCATTTCCTTGTGGTACTTGCTGGTGATGTGGCCTTACCATCTGTCCTCCTGCATGCAAGCTCTGGCAATTCAGAAAAGGTGTTGATTGTGACACAGAAACTACCTTAGAGGCAAGTTGCACAGAGGAGCTTGCAGCACCACACAGGTGGACTCACTCACCCCGGGTCTTGGGTCCCTGGAGTGGCAGGGTGGGAGCCAGTGCCCTGACATGACCCGCGTTTGTGTTTCTGATGCAGCTCTGGAAACCAAGCTCTAGTCTTGAGAAGCCGCCTCCGACTCCCTGAGATGGTCAGTCACCCAGCGTTTGCAATCGTCTTCCAGTTGGAGTACGTGTTCAACAGCCCTGCTGGAGGGGACAGCAATGTGAGAGCTGTTCTGTATTCAGGTCTCCTCTGGTGATGGGCCCTACGTGCTGAGGGCAAATGTAGTTGGTGTGAAGGTTTTCTCTATCGCAGGCAGTGTGATGGTTATCAGCAATATGGGTGACAAGTACGGGATATGGGTCTAGAAATACTTCTTGCCGATGATGCTTTGTTATCATTCCCATCTTTATGGCAATGGTACTAAGGCTTCAGGAAAAAACAGATTTAGTTTCTCCCACTAGACCCTCCCAGCACGTTTCTGACACCAGACGTGTGGGCTGTTCCCCAAGATCAAGCACTCAATCACTTCTGTAGCAGACACCAGCTGGGCGTCCTCCAATTCAGCTCTGATCTACCCGGAGGTGGCATCAGAGCCCCTACCCCTCTGCGAGCCTGTTCACCTGTGCTTCTGACCAACTGGCTATGATTGGGGTTCCTATAACCCCTGTTTTGGGTTGGGCTAGTTTGCTAGGGTGGCTCACAGAACTGAGGAAAACACTTTCCTTACATCCACTGGTTTATCCAGAGGAAGAGATAACGGGGCGAAGGTAGGAAGGGGCGCACAGTCTCTGCCTTTTCTGGAGCGTCACTCTCCAGGAACCTCCATGTGCTCAGCTGTCTGTCCAGAAACTCTCTGAGCCAGTCTTTCTGGGGTTTTATGGGAACTTTATTACACAGGACATGATTGATTACCAATCATTGGCCATTGGCGGTCAACTTAACCTTCAGCACCTTGCTCTTCCCTGGAGGTTGGGGAGTAAGGGTGAATTTTCCAACCTTTTTCTGATCCTGCCTTGGTCTTTCCTGTGACCAGCCCCATTCTGAAGCTACCCTGGGGCTGCCAGCCCCTGGTCATCTCATTAACATACAAAGGACATTACTCTGGAGATTCCAAGGATGTTAAGATTACATACCAGGAAACCAGAAGAAGGGCAAATATAAATTTCACAATATTATAAGTATATTCTGCTTCCTGGTAGTAACAATAGGCCAGTAGGTTTCAAGTATCCTAATAGAATTCATTCATATTTTTTTTCTTTTTTCTTTTCTTTTTCTTTTGAGACAGAGTCTTACTATGTCACCCTTGGTAGGGTGCTGTGGTGTCACAGCTCACAGTGACCTCAAAATCTTGGGCTCAAGCGATTCTCTTGCCTCAGTTTCCTAAGTAGCTGGGACTACAGGTGCCTGCCACAATGCCCGGCTATTTTTTTGTTGCAGTTGTTATTGTTGTTTAGCAGGCCTGGGCTGGGTTTGAACCTGCCATCCTTGGTGTATGTGGCCCGTGCCCTAACCACTGAGCATGGGCACTACCCCCTTTTTTTCTGAGACAGTCTCACTTTGTCTGTCTGGTTGAACTGATCTATCAACACTTAAGTCAGTGGTTTTCAACCTTCCTAATGTTGTGACCCTTTAATACAGTTCCTCATGTTGTGGGGACCCCCACACTTGAGGAGCGGTGTCTCGGTTCCTAAGACCATCGGAAATATGTGTTTTCCGATGGTCTTAGGTGATCCCTGTCAAAGGGTTGTTCGACCCCCAAAAGGTTGCGACCTATAGGTTAAGAACTGCTGACTTAAGTGCATGTGTGCAAGGCGTGCTATTCTTAAGATTCAGTTTTTTAAAAAAGTCCATAGAGTGGTCCCCCTTTATCCACAGGGGTATGTTTAAGACTTGCGATGGGGGCCTGACACTGAGGATCGTAGCAGACCTTACTGTATGTGTTCTGTTTTTCCTGTACCTACCTATGATGTACCTACCTATGATAAAGTTTAATTTATCAGTCAGGCACAGTAAAAGAATAACAGTAATAACCAATAATAAGATAGAACAATTATAGTAATATACTGTGATAAAAGTTATGTCAGTGTGGCCTCTCACTCTGTCCCCCTCTGTCACTGGGAGTATACGTCTGCAGTGTGGCCGTGCTGGCCTACGGGTGATTAATGTCCCAGGCAGGAGCAAGTAGGATGGTGCTGGATTTAATCACCCTACTCAGAGTGGTGCACAGTTTAAAATTTATGGGCTGGGTTCTGTGGCTCACACCTATTATCCCAGCAGTTTGAAAGGCCGAGGCAGGAGGATCATTTGAGGCCAGGAGTTCAAGACCAGCCTGAGCAAATATAATGAGATCCTATTTCTATGAAAAATTTAAAAAGATTAGCTGGGCGTAGTGGTGTGTGCTGAGAGGCTGAGGCTGGAGGATCTCTTGAGTCCAGGAGTTTGAGGCTACAGTGAGCCAGGATTGGGCCACTGTACTTCAGCCTTAGTGACAAAGCAAGATCCCTTCTTTAGAAAGTTAAAATAAAAATAAAATAAAACTTATGAATAGTTTGTTTCTGGAATTTTCCATTTAATGTTTTCAGATCAAGGTTGACCTTGGATAACTGAAACTATGGAAAGCAAAAGTGTGGATAAGGGGGGATGTGTTGCTGTATTTTTTAAGAAGTAAGTTAAAACCTACAAAAAGGCAGAGGGCATCTTCCACGGTGCTCAGGTCTCCCAGGGACTTAGGAAGGGACGTAGGCACTGAGACAATAGGAGATGAGTTGTCACAGCTGGTCTGTGTTTCAGTCTCCTGGCAGCAGCGAGCTGACCTCTCCAGTGCACACACTGAGTCTGCCCGAGTCAGATTCTGAGCAAGGTGCAGAGATGGGGGGCACAGGCGTCCTTGGAGTCTGCTGCATGGCCACACTCACGTGCTCATTGCCACGCTCACGTGCTCATCGCCAGAAACTTAAGCTGAGTTACAGCCATCTTGAACCTCCCTGGGCGGGTGTGCCCAGCTCCCCAGTCAGACGTGAAAGTCTCAATTGGGGGGGGGGGGGGTTCAGAGCACCCTTCGTGGTGTTTTCCTGGTGGATTTGAGTAGGTGTTGGCAAGGGACAGAGTGATCACAAAGCTTCAGGAAGAGCCCCATGGGAACAAGGGGGTCATAAAAACGGTATTGATCTTTAAGGTGGAAGCTATTATTGCCTTGAGCCAGAAAAAGGAGTCAGGTGGGTAGGCAGGGGTCCTGGTGAGGTGGATGGGGTCCACAGTGGCAAGCGGTCTGTACTCTGTTCTGTTGCCCTGTGGATGCCATGACCTTCTTCTGCCTCAGTTTCTACTTTTATAAAATAGAGCTGACGTGCCCTGACCCTGTCTCCACTGAGCTCTGGTTAAACTTCCCCTGTGAATACTATTGACTTCCCATCCAGGTGACTTTCAGGACGGCTCATGCACCTGTGTGCTTTGTTTTAATCCAGGCAGCCTCGGTCACCTCTCTGTCCAACGTGGCGTGTATGTTCGTGGTTCGCTGGGCTGCTTGGAACCCCTTGCCGGAAGCCAGTTCTGGGAGGGTGACCTTGCCTCTTCAGGGAGGGGTCCAGCCCAACCCCTCGCACTGTCTGGTCTATAAGGTGCCCTCAGCCATCATGAGCTCCGAAGAGGTAAATTATTAAGCATCTTTTATGTGTAATTCTCTGGTGAACTTCTAGCAAGCTCATTCATTTTCAAAAGCGGGAGTTGACAATGTGTTTACAGATGTTATAGAACTATATATTTTTTTCATGTCACGGATATGCCCTTAAAAAGATGAATATGATCTGAGACGTGCCTGGTCTTGTGTAAATGTACCAAGGTTGGCTGTGTTGTGGTCTCACAGCGTCTCTGTGCAGGCATCCATCCCGAGGAGACTCTGTGGCCTGTGACTGGTGTCTGTATGTGTTGCCATGAGACCCACTTCTGTGCTGTTGTTGGTGCCCTGAGGACGGCCTCGGGCGGTCTTTGGCAGAAGGTTTTCTAGCGGCCTGAGTGCTCTGGGTGGAGCTGAGTGGTCTGGCTTCCAGCCCCACCTTGTCTATGTGACTTGTCACTAACTCCTGCTGGACCTCTGCTGTGTATGGAGGGGTAGGTCCCTGGTAGAGATTTTCAGGTGTTTAAAAAGCCATTCTGAAATAAAACATCTTTGACCCCAATACAGACAGCAAACAAAAGTAGGAAAGGCTTCGGTGTGTGGAGGGGGCTCATTCCCTGGCTTCCATGGCCCCCTGGAGGCCTTGGGGAATTTCTGGTAGTGACCAGGCACCACAGACATGGTGTGAAGCCCTCCCGTGCCTGTGTGTGGAGTGGGTTCTGCTGGGGATGAGCTGGCTGCTTCTGCTCATGTTCCTGAAACACATCCCGTTCAGCAGTGCAAATGGAGCCTCTGAGTCCTCAGCTGCCTCATTTTTCTGAGGTAAAAGGACTGTGCCTGTTATTTCAGTGTGTTATGGCGTGCTGACTCTTGTGACAAATAATCATGTTCGGTGCTGTTATTTACGGTGTGGATAATGCTGTGGGGACCTGAGTGAGGGAACAGCTGATGGTGCAGCTTTTCTTATTATAAAGAGTGTCTCTCATTATGGCTGGGTTTTGCCGTACCCCCAAGTGGTCTCATTTGAGCCTTTATTAGAAAGCTCGCATTAGAGACCCCGAGGCCCTGCCACTCTCCTCGCCGCTGTTGCCCAGTCCCACTCCATCCAGCATTTGCCCTACTTGCTGTCAGGCTTATCACGCCACTGCCCTGCCTTCACTTTTTAAGAGTGCAAACTGTACCGGGGCATGGGAGTTTTGAAGGACTGCCTGCCTCAGGACACCAGTGTATCAAATGTTGCCTTTTTCTACCTGGAACACTTCTTCTAAATGAGAATTTTTGAACCTTAGCACTGTTGACATTTTGGACTAGACAACTCTTGGTGTGGCATCCATCCTGTGCCCTGGGGGATGTCCAGCAGCATCCCTAGCCTTGTTCACCAGACACCAGTAGCACCCCCAGTTGTGATAGCTCAAAATACCCACAGGCATTGGCACAGGATTCCCAGGGGCAAAAGCGCTGCTGGTTGAGGGTCACTCCTCCAAGAGATGGAGTGGACTGAGCAAGGGGCTGGCCCTGCCCTGCCCTGGCTCGTTCTCCTGCCCCTTGGAAGGCTCTGTGATGCTGCTTCTCCTGCCTGACGGTGCTGGACCCACTGGGAGTGGCTGGTTGGAGGCCCAGGGAAGCCTAATCCCCGCCATTTATCCCAGTCAGTCAGTCAGTCAGTCAGCGAATTTGCATTGAGCACCTACATTCGCTTGCTGGAGACAGATGGCCCTGAGCCTGTGGACTGATAGGTGAGTAGAAATGGCAGTTGTCAATTAAAGAAAAATATGAATACTATAAAAATCTCATAAGATTTGGATAGATTTTATGATTTATGTTGTGACTATTTCACTGTTACTTACTGTAAAATAAAGTAGTATATAACAATTGTATTTCTTTTCTAACTTCTGTCTTTTTCCCTTGAGGAACTAATACTCTCTTTTAACAGAAATTGTAGTCTCCAAAGGCAGCCACTTTTAACTCTGTGAACCCTTGTGACTTATGACCTTTGTTTTTAAAATATTATGCGTCTGCTTGTTTCCTAGTTTATCCATTTTAGACATTATACACTGACATCCCCTAGTGATGGATGAGAACTCTAGCTCTTTTGAACACTCCTGCCCCTCTTTAAAATGCCCTGTCCTTCACCACCTGGCCTCGGATTCAGGCACAGTTGCCGGAAGTGTGCAACACAGTGGGGCTGGTTGGAGGATTGAGAAGGGATCTCCAGGGAACTGGGAGGGACTAGAGAAATCACCGAGGGAGGGGCTTGGAAGCAGCACTGTGGCATTGTTAACAGATCCCTGACTCTGAAGGCTGACTCTGAATGGTGAGCTGAAGACTTGGGAGTGCTGACCATGTGAGAGACTAGCCGGCCCTGTCCCAGAGCGCCCCCTGTGGGCAGCAGCCCGCACAGCTTCTGGGTGGTGCCCATGCCCCACAGCCCACGGAGGCTGCTCAGGAGGTGAGTCCTGACCCAGCTGTGTCGATTCACGCCTGGACAGAAATAACAGTCTTGGGAGAATTTAAATGAGAGTGCTCACGATGTCCACGATATAATCTAAAAGTAGTTGTCACACAAAGAACCTGGACAATCTCAACTTGTTTAGGAAAAAGACCGACATAGAGATGACATATATGTTGGAATTATCAAACAAAGAATTTAAAGCAGCCACTGTAAAAATGCTGCAGTTAAATAAGAATAAACACTCTGGAATGTCTCAGTAAGGAGACGGAAGTTAAAAAACGCATCAGATGAAAAATTTAGAACTGAAAAATAAAATAACCAAAATGAAAAATTACTGGACAGCTTAAAAGCAGAATAAATATGATGAAAGAGTCAGTGAACTTGAAGACAAATCAGTAGAGATTCACCCCAAACAATAGAAAGAAAAATGATTGGCAGGCAGTGGACAAAGCTTTGTACTGTAGGACTGTACAGAAGGCTGACAGCCGGGTCATCAGAGTCCCGATAGAAGAGACAGTACGGTGCAGAAAAAACATCAAACTCCCCCAATTTGGCAGAAGATATTAACCTGTCCGTTCAGTTCCGTGAACTCTAGAGATAAATGCAAAGAAATTCACACCCAGACATATCATAAGCAAATGGCTAAAAACCAAAAGTAAAGAAAAAAAAATCTTGAAAACAGCTACAGAAAAATGGTGCAGTATTTCTTACAGAGAAGCAGTAATTCAAATGATTGTAGATTCTTCATGAGAAACTGTGGAGGCCAGGAGGAAAATGGAACATTTTAAAACAGCATACAGAAAGACTCTGGGACCAAGAATTCTAGATCCAGCAAAAAGCCATGTAGGAGCAAAGGTGTGGAATAAAGATACCCTCAGACAAACTAAAATCAAGAGAATTCATCGCCCGTAGATATTTTCTAAAAGAATTCCTAAAAGAATTTATTCAGACAGAAGAGAAAGAGACCAGATAGAAACTGGGAACCTCAGGAGTGAAGAAAGAACAGCGTAAATTATAAATATAATAGAATACTCTATCTCTGCTTATGTTCTTCAGAATATGTCGAGTGGTTGAAGCAAAAATGCTCAGAGTGTCTGATGAGATTCTTGTGGTTCGTGATGTCTAGATGGGACGGCTCTGCCAGGCAGGTGACAGAACCGGGAGGTGGGGTGGGGACAGTCCACATTTCACATGGAGTAATGAGATGCTGATTCTGAGTAGACCGTGAGAAGTTAGGGGTTTATATTTTAAGTCCCAAGAGTAGTCACTAAAAATAAGATGAAAAGGCATAATTTAAAACTCTAGATAAAATGAAACAATTCATTTTTTTTTCTAATTTTTTAAATTAAATCATAACTGTATCCATTAATGCATTTATGGGGTACAATGTGCTGATTTTATATACAATTTGGAATGCTTACATCAAAATGGGTTAACACAGCCTTCACCTCACTTAATTATTGTGTTAAGACATTTATACTCTATACTTAATAGATTTGACATATGCCCTAGCAATAAGCACCATAGTTGTAGTCCCACCGGTTACCCTCCCTCCATGGAACCTCCCCCTCCCCCATCACCTCCCCCTCCCCCATCCCCTCCCCCTCCTTTTCCCTCCTTCATCCTGGGCTGTAGTTGTGTTTTATCTTTCATATGAAAGTGTGGGTGATTATATATTGGTTTCATAATAGTACTGAGTACATGGGATACTTTTTCCTCCTTTTTTTTTTTTTTTTTTTGTAGAGACAGAGTCTCACTTTATCTCCCTTGGTAGAGGGCCGTGGCATCACACAGCTCACAGCAACCTCCAACTCCTGGGCTTAGGCAATTCTCTTGCCTTAGCCTCCCGAGTAGCTGAGACTACAGGCGCCCGCCACAATGCCCGGCTATTTTTTTTTTTTTTTGGTTGCAGTTTGGCCGGGGTTGGGTTTGAACCTGCCACCCTCGGTATATGGGTCCGGCGCCCTACCCGCTGAGCCACAGGCGCCTCCCTTTTCCTCCATTCTTAAGATACTTTACTAAGAGGAATACACAACTTTAAATGTACTGGGAACCAAAAGTTTTCTGCATCTTGCTTTCTGCCGTATTTGCTTTATGTGGTGGTCTGGAATAGAACCCGCAGTGTCTTTGAGGTATGCCTGTAATTACATTAAATGTATGTAGTGTGAATGTACCGATTTATTTATTTATTTATTTGGAGACAGGTTCTTGCTGTATTGCCCAGGCTGGTCTCAGGCCAGCCTCCTGCCCCAGCCTCCCGCCCCAGCCTCCCGCCCCAGCCTCCCTAGCAGCTGGGACTACAGCTGCAACCCCTCGCTGCTGGTGCATCGGTTTAAGGATAGAGATTGTCAGGCTTAATGTAAAATACAGTCCAG
Organism: Loris lydekkerianus; assembly: GCA_963574355.1. Taxonomy (NCBI): domain Eukaryota; kingdom Metazoa; phylum Chordata; class Mammalia; order Primates; family Lorisidae; genus Loris; species Loris lydekkerianus. The sequence continues at coordinate 3,106 of CAUYPK010072931.1, read as the reverse complement.
CTATACATTTTCTATAAGGACTATACTTTAAATATGATGGGGTAGAATTAGAAAGGAAAACAAAAAAGTATTATTTACTAAATCTTCCCCTAGATGAAATAACTCACAAAATATGTACAGGATCTGCAAACGATCAGACTTGGCTTTTGCTGGATATCACCGCGGTCTCCTCTAGGTGGAGGTGGAGAGCCCTAAATAATCAGAGGGCCCAGCATCTTTGTGGGCGGAAGACGAAAGACTGCGAAGGGGTCAGTTCTCCCAAAAAGCCTTCTATAGATTTTATGCAGTTTCAATCAAAATCCCAGCAGGATTTTGTTTTTTTAGGTATAGTTGATTCTAAAATTTATATGAAAAGGCAAAGGAATTAGAAGAGTCAAAACAGTTTTTGAATAGAATAATAAAGTCGGAAGAATCACACGATACATTTAGATACTCACAGGACACTGAGGGAGTCGGTAGAGATCGCTGCTGGTCGAGGGAGGAGAAGGTCCCTAAGTAAATCATAGTTTGGAAGCACCTTATAGAATTAAATGTGTGTGTGTCACGTGACCCAGCAGCCCTGCTCTTGGGAAATGATAACTTACATTACGAAGTGGTGTCTGCAGCAGCTCTATTTATAATCTCCCACCCTGCAAACAACCCAGGGTTTTAAATGGGTGAGTGGATGGAGGAGCCGGGGTCCCTGCGTGCGGTTGTGCTGCTCGGTAACGGAAGGAAGGGAGCGTTGCTGTGGGTGCCGCAGCCTGGATGAGTCCACCGTGTGTGCTGAATGGGAGACGCCAGTCTCGCAGTGGCAGAGCACGTGATTCTACCTACGTGACATTCACACCAAGGGCCACACTGCTGTGCTGGGACACCACAGGGACTAGGTTCCACGTAGAAAGGTAGGGATGAACAAACGTATGGTCCTGTGGTGGGGAGTGTTGGGATTCTGTGACTTGGGAGTGATTTTCTGTAAGAGCTGAGGGCAGTGCAGGGGAGTGCTGTGGGGAGCAGAGTGGCTCTGTTTCCTGATTACTGGTGGTATGTGGATCTAAACAGGTGTTAAAATGTACAGAACCATATGCTGTGATACACCCAGCTTTGTGTAAGTTAACCGGAAAACACAACACATACACAGCTTGAGAGGTGCTGTGACTTTCACTTGGGTGGGGGTCTCTCTACAAGGTGGTCTCCTGGGGTTTTGGTGCCACAGCTGGTTGTTTTCTGCGCTGAAAACGGCTTGATTCTAATCTAAGAACAGGTGGCTTTGGACATCTTTGTTTCACTGAGACCTTGTTCTAAGGCTGAGGCGTCGTTCCTGCTTGAATCACTCTGAGTGCCGGGGAGGGAGTGGCTGTCATGGCTCCTGTTGTGGTCTGTTGTAGGTGAAGCAGGTGGAGTCGGGAACAGTCCACTTCCAGTTCTCGCTGGGCTCAGAGGAGCACCTGGACACACCCACAGAGCGCGTCAGCAGCCCTGAGGCCCAGCGACAACCAGCGCGGAAACCACCCAGGTCTCCTTCAAGTAAGTGTTTCCAGGGAGCTGATCTCCAGGCACATGGCGTCACTTCCGTCTGTTCCCGATGAAAGTGCTTGGTCCAGGACGATAATCCTTATATTTACAAGTAACTGCGCAGTTCACCTCCCCTGGGGTTGGTTAGCTGGGTCTGTGCCTAGTACAGAGGGTAGAAGTGGACAGGGCCACTGTGCTCCAGCCAGGGCTCAGCGCAGTTACTCCCAGCTCCCTGCTGAGCACCTGTGGCTTGTTCTGTCACTGACGCCTGAAAGGGTGTGTTGTATGGTGCCTTGCAAACCTGGGGCCCAAGAATTCAAGATGTTCTGAAAGTGATGGACGGCGGCTCTGTTCTGTACTGGCAACATAGCTGACTGTCTTCTTGCCGTGAAGTACAATCTGAGAGTTGTGAATCTGTGACCTCAGTGTGTGGCTTTGACAAAGAGAGTCATAACTGGCTACAGGCAGCAAGGGTGACCAGCAGCGCTAGAGAGCCCTGGCCTTGTGTGTGGTCCCAAGCCCACCTGAGCAGAGGTGGTGAAGAGCCATTGCTGGCTGGCTGTTTGGTGTGTGGTTGGCTGGGTACCTTCTGCTGTGGCCAGTCCCCTGCCTCAGAGCCTGTTTTCTTTTTTTTTGTTTTTGAGACAGTCTTACTATGTCACCCTTGGTAGGGTGCCGTGGCGTCACAGCTCACGGCAACCTCAAACTCTTGCCTCAGCCTCCCAAGTAGCTGGGACTCCAGGCGCCCACCACAATGCCTGGATATTTTTTTTGGTTGTAGTTGTCATTGTTGTTTAGCAGGCCTGGGCCGGCCTCGAACCCGCCAGCCTCAGTGTATATGGCCGGAGCCCTAATCACTGAGCTACAGGTGCCGAGCCATCCTCAGAGCCTTTTGGTTTAGACCCATGTCCAGATTGAGAATTCTATCTGTGGAAGGGAAAAGGGAGTCTTTAAGAAGTCTGCCCCAAATGAGTATTGAGCCTCGGCTCTGGGCGTTTGGAGATCTCACCTACTGAAAGCAAGTCCCAGCACCTCTACGTGTGGTTCCACACAGGAAGATAGGGGATGAAGAAATGTGTAATCCTGTGGTGGGGAGTGTTGGGGTTCTGTGACTTGGGGGTGATTTTCTGAAAGAGCTGAGATTCTAGTTTATGGAACCTGGTCTTGTTGAATTTAATTTTATAATTATTGGGATAGGCACACTTATTTCTCTGGCTTAGAACTTGATATCCTGACCTTAATTTTCATTGTCTTTTAGGATTTTCTGAGATATCTTAAGAATATTCAGGTACTAAAACTTAGTTGATTTCTTTGGGACAAAACTACAACTTTAAGTATTTTCTTCTTTTCAGGCAGGCAGTACATTTGGTGGTTTTAATTGCTTTGTTCTTTCGGTGTTTGAACTTTGTGCTCACCAGATCACTCTCAGGGTTCCTGTGTATCACAAGTGTGTGCATTAATGATGCCATGGTGGGGCAGTGCCTGTGGCTCAAAGGCACAGTAGGGCACCGGCCCCATATGCTGGAGGTGGCGGGTTCAAACCCAGCCCCGGCCAAAAACTGCAAAAAAAAAAAAAAAAAAAAAAAAAAAAAAGGGTGCCGGGGGGCGCCAC
>CAUYPK010072930.1:0-30505 GCA_963574355.1 Loris lydekkerianus | reverse complement strand
TTCTGGCAAATTTCTTCAACATGTTTATGTCATTAAAGTATTTGATTTCACCATCACAAAAGAAACTCCATTTAGCTGGAAACAGGATCCTGGGCTTGAAGTTGTTTTGTTTTAGGACATTGAAGGTCAATGACCATCTTCTTCTGGCTTGAAACATTTTGGCTGAGAGATCTGCAGTCATTCTGATATTTCTCCCTTTGTAGGTGATGCTTTTCTTACATCTGGCTGCTTGCAGAATTTTCTCTTTCGTCTTAATTTTGGCAAAGTTAATCACAATGTGTCTAGGAGATGCTTTACTTGGATTGAGTCTTGCTGGGGTTCTGAAACTATCTGCTACCTGAAGTTCTATATCTCTTGCAATGCTTGGGAAATTCTCCTTCAAAATCTCTTAGAGTAGAGCATCTGTACCTTTAGGACTCATCCTCTTCTCCTTTGGGAATTCCTATAAGATGAATGTTTTATGCTTTGGAGTGACCCCACAACTCTCAGGGAATGATCAGTTTTTGCTCTCCATTTGTCTGCCTCTTTGAGTGTTTGGGAATATTCAAAAGCTTTGTCTTCAGTTTCAGAGATCCTTTCTTCTGCCTGGTCAACTCTATTACTGAGGGACTCTACTATATTTTGGAGTTTCTCAACTAACTTTTGTTTTCTTGAGCTATCTCTTTTCTCATTATGTCCATATATGTAGTGACTTCGGCTTTGAATTCATTAATTTCTTGAGACAACTTTACAATTACTCTTTGGAATTCAATTTCTATCTTTTCTTCCATTCTATTTATCTTATTTCAATCCATATTCTGAATTCTATTTCTGACATTGCTGCCATTTGTCTATGCATGGCATCTTCAGTTGTATCTCTTTGCCATTTCTGGAGGGGTGGGGGGTTGATCTATTCTGGTTGTGTATGTTGCCAGAGTTCTTGAGTTCTTCTGTTACGTCCTCACCATGTTTATTTTCCACCATTTGGTTATTAGAACTGGTAGGGTGAGATTGAATTGGGGTTCCCAGGTAGTAGAGCTAGCCCCTTACCAAAGCGCTAGGCTTTGTAATTGTGGCTTATCTCCCACAACCTTACAAAGGCTCTTTTCACAGTTTTGGGCAGAGACTCTGAGGACCTAGTTGGTGAGATGGCACAAACTAGCTCTGTTTTGATATCAGCCAACTCTACCCTATCCTAAGAAACCACAGAATTAGGTTTAAATGTCGACTATGAAGAGATACAAACAACTTTGGCACCCATCCCCCACCCTTCAGTTCTTTTCCACTATAGAACTTCGAAGGTCAACCTCAGAATGTCCCTAAGTAGACAGCCCCAGACATGGGTTCCAATTAAATTATCTCAGGCAGTGCAAACGCTGCTCAACAAAGAGGGATTCGAGGGTCTCCAGCAGTACAATTAGAGTCAGGGATCCACACTCCTGCCCACTAGAATCAATCCACACTGTTGTCCACTTCTCTGCTCACAGGCCCAGTGGGAGCCAGGGGCTACACCCCCACCCACTGGTCTCAGCCCACATCCAGCTAGCCTCTGCTTGCCAGACCATTTGGAGTCAGGGGACCACACCCCTGCCTGCCAGTCTCAGTCCACTGCCTGAAAAGCCTCTGTTCGCAGGTTCTTTTGGAGTCAGGACACCAGGCTCCTCCCTCTGATCTCAGTCCACACCCAGCTAGCCTCTGCTTGCCAGACTAGTTGGAGTCAGGGGACCATGCTCTCCCACCTGCTAGTCTCAGTCCACTACCTTGTAAGCCTCTGTTTGCTGACTCGGTTAGAGTCAGGGCACTGCATTCCACCCATAGGTCTCAGTCCTCACCTGGTATGCCACTGTTCACCAGCCCCGCTGGAGACAGGGGACCATGCCCTTGCCTTCAGATCTTGGTTAACACCCAGTAAGCCATTTGTTGAGGGTTCTGTTGGAATCAGGGGACCATGCCCTTGCTCTCAGGTCTCAGTCCATGCCTAGCAAGTCTCTGCTTGAAGACCCAGCAGGGTCTGGGGACCAGCCCTTTCTGCTAAACTCAGTCTGCATGAGGCAACCACTCTTCCACTGTGGATGCCATCAGAGCCAGGGGTTCTGCACCCCATCCTGACAGATACAGCCCCAACCAAGAATCAACACCACCACTGGCCAGACACAGTCATAACCAGGGGACTGCTTCTCCTCCCGCCTAGTGTCCCTTTCTTCCCACACCCTCTTTCTTCCCCAATAGTCACAGATTAGATTCTATCTTGATGGTTGGCAGTCCAAACTATGCCCAGATCTCTCAGGACATGAGCAAACATTCTGTGCTTTGCAGGGGGCAGAACTTCAGATGGCCATGCAATGGAGAAAGGGCAGGTGGGGATTTTGGACTTTGGGGGGAAAATATCTGTTAAATTTTATGCCTGTTGGAATGGTGTTTAGGTTCATAAGTGGGACCTCCCTGGAGAAAGAGACCTGGAGTTTAGCAGCTCTCTTCAGCAAGGTAAAATAAGAAGTCTTTTGTTCCCTGCTCATTTGTAGATGGCCTGCAGCAGTCCTCCTGCTTGGGGGAGGGGTCTCCCGTTCCCTAGTCTATAGGCTTTGCACTTGTAATTTTTTTTTCTTGAATGCTCTTCCTTGGAGTTACAGCTTGCCAAACTTATTTCTTGGCTCCCCACCTTTAGCTTCATAGAGTCTGATTCCATTCAGTTTTTCTTCCTCTGCTCAAGGGCCTCTGCCAACGGTTGCTACAAATCAGCCATCTTCCCAGAATTCCTTGCTGTTTCTTTTCTTTTGTTGGCCTTGGGTTTGATTTATTCTTATTTTTTTAGTTCCTTGAGATGTGACATTGGGAGGTTCATTTGTAATCTTTCTTTTTGATAAAGTCATTTAAGGTTGTGTTTGTTTTCTATACCCACAGATTTTGGAAGTTTATGTCCCTTTTGTCATTCAGTTGGAAGAATCTTTTAATTTTCATCTTAATATAATCATTTCCCCAAAGATTGTTCAGCAGTAGGTTATTTGATTTCTGTGATTTTGTGTAAATTTGAGTGTTTCTCTTGGAATTGATTTCTAACTTTATTCTACTATGGTCTGACATGATACATAGTATAATTTGATTTTTTTGAATTTTCTGAGACTTGTTTTGTGGCCTAAGATATGATCAATCTTGAAAAGTGACAAATGTGCCAATAAGAATGTATATTCAGTAGTTTAGGGGTACAGTTTTTTTTTTTTTGTTGTTTGTTTGTTTTTTAATGTCTGCTGGGCCGTTTGTTCTAGAGTCTCATTTAATTTTCTGTATTGATTTTCTACTTTAATGATCTGTTAAGCTTTGTCAGTGGGGTGTTGAAGTCTCTGGTAATTATGATGGTACTGTTAGTCTTCTTGCTTAGATCTAGTAAAATTTGGTTTATGAGTCTGGTAGTTCCTGTGTTAGGTACATATTTATTTAAAATTGTCATGTCTTATTGTGGTTTTCTCTGTGCCTTTAACTGACTCAGTTTGATAGAATTGCCTTGAAGCTCTGAAATTCTTTCCTCTGCTTTGTCTAGCCTGTTGTTGATACTCTGTGCTTTATTTTAAAATTCACTAAGTGGAACTTCCATGTCTTTAATTTCTGTTATATCCAATCTTATGTTGTCTAGCTCTTTAACAATTTTTTCATTTTTTTTCATTGATGTCCTAAAATAATAATAATAATTCTTCTTCTTCTTCTTCTTCTTCTTCTTCTTCTTCTTCTTCTCCTCCTCCTCCTCCTCCTCCCCCTCCCCCTTTCCCTTCCCCTTCCCCTTCATTTTTAATTTTCTCTTCAATACCAATCATCTTATTAGCCACCTGTATTCTGAATTCCATTTCTACAATTTTGACAGTTTCCTTTTGGTTAGGGTCCACTGTTGTATATTAATGGTGACCTCTTGTTTTTTCCTGTTGGCAGAATTCCTTTGCTGTTTTCTTCTCATCTGAAACCTCTTCTCTCAGCTCAGAACAGATAGGTTTGCAACATACCCTGTTCTTCTTTGCTTGGAATTCTTTCTACTTAGAAAGAAGAAGAGGTCTCTAAATGGTGCATTTGTGGTGTACTTGACAAGACTGATTCAGCAGAAGATGGGCAGATGCAGGAGAGCCTGTAAGGTAATTGTTCTGTGTTGTCTGTGCACCAGGCATTAAGCTATGTGCACTTAAAGAGATCCATATATTCCAATCATCAGAAATTATACCAGAAACTCACTTGAGAGATCACATAAGTCATTTATATTTTCAAGACTTATCATACCCTCCATTCTCCATCTTTTATAAAATTGTCACCTATCCAAATAAATCTCAAAAATAAATATATATTTCAAGTTTATATTCTGAAAAAAGTAATTTAAATATCTCCATTCAATAAAAATGTAACATGAAGTTGAAAATCTTTACCTGTATAAATTGTGACTATAATTTTTATTAAGCAGCACAACTAACTCTGATCTTCAAGAAGATACATTAGAAATCACTGAGAAATCAAAATAAAGACAATAATAATAAAAAATCATAGCACATGTAACAGTTCACTATGCTAATAGTTAACATACTTCTGATTATTTCTCCAAGGCATAATGACCAAATTCTTACTTACAAAACTTCCAAAATTTGAATTAATCTCACCCTTGGGCCTTGTGATATATTTATGGTCACTATGCCCACTTGGAAATCTTTAAATTACGATTGTATCCTTTCCATTAGGTCATATACTTGATGTTAGAGAGTAAACTGCTCACATGAAACCCACCTGTATATTGGAGGTCCTTGCAGAACTTTGAAAGCTCTAGCTTCAAATATTGGTTATTAATTGTATGGTTTAGATTTGCCCTTATCTTTATTTTATTATTATTATCATCATATATTTTCTTTTTACAAAAGTTTATTCTTAAATGCACAACAGGTTCCAAGACAATACTTCATTTCAGCTATAGGTGAAAAGACTTTATGGCAGAGAATCCAGGGTATTAAATAGGAATGAAACCATCATCTCAGACATAAAGAATGGCTTACTTTTTTACCAGATTTCTTAATTCTAATCTGCTTTTAACTCCTCAAATATCACCCATTCCTCTTTTTGTTTGTGCTTGAAAACCTTATCTTCCGCACTCCTCTCTACGGCTGGTTTCTTGGGCTGTTTTCCTTGTTGCCTTCAAGACCATACATGGTACCTGCCACCCACCCATCATACTTGCCCTTATGTTTAATTTCCATATTTGTATGTGGAAAAAGATATATAATCATGTAATTCCATCTCAGTATATTTCCATTCACAAAAACAGAGGGCAGCATAATCTTGACCACCCAACTCTGCAACTACTATTGTCCCCCAACTTTTCTAAGTTAGATGTTTTCCGCATCCAAGGTCCTTTTGCTTGTATCATATCACTGTCTTCCCACATGCCTTTATTCTGGTCTTTGCTGCAATAGCAAGACAGATGCCCCAAAGGATTCTAGAAGACATCCTATCACCGACTGAAGGGCAAGGATAGGTATGTGAACCAGGATCTGAAGCTACTCATTAGAAACTGTAGGTAATTCAGTTAGCTTTATATAAAATTTATCATCTTGTTTCCAAGGACTGAGGAGCAGGGAGTGTGATCTAGTGGATAAAGAACTAATTGGGAGTCAAGAGACCCCATTTCCTGTCTGAGTTCTATTATAGTTTAGCTCTGTGACTTCAAGCAACATGAGGCATTGCTCTATTTCAATTGTCCTCCCTGTAAATCATATTTCTACTTATCACCTCCAACTCTCTACAGAATTGAAAGATCTTATTGTCTGTAGAGTGGCTTGTATTCCTGAGAAAAAGAAATACATTCTTTGACATAGAAATCCTTTGAATTAAACAAGTAAACAACTCTAATACTATTGCATTTTTACTCTGTAAAACAACAAAGTGAATTTCAGAAGCTTAGACTTTTTCCCCTAATGGTTTAGGTAATAAAAGGCATAAATGGGATGATAGCATTTATTTTCTACTCTAGTTAATCATCAGGATGGTGGAAAGGACCAGCATTTTTATAGCATTGAGGCCAACAGCATTCCTATTAAACTCTAAAATGTTAAAAATCAGTGAAGGATGATCCGATAACAGATCAGCCATTCTGAGCCAGGAGTTTTAAGGTGATTCTTCTAGAACACCCCAAAGAACATCTCAAATATCCCAATACCCAAAATAATATTTAGTTTACATATGTTGAGCCATGAAGTTGCTAACTGTATATACTGTATCTCACTGCCTTGTCAAAGACTCCGGTCTTTTCTCTCTGTGAATGATAAACATAAGTTAAAGCAGCTTGGGCATAGCACATGCCAAATGCAGTCATTATTATCTAGTACCCAGAAAACAAGACACATTAAGAAGTTTCTCTGGACGGGAAGATGGGAACATTTTCCTAATGGTGATCAACACAAGGAAAATCATGGTCAAAAGAAATGAAGTAATTATTCCGAGAATAAAGAGTAAATTACTAAAGAAATTTTCTTCAATTTCCTACAGGATAGGCAGGGTAAGTGGGGCTAAAATGGTGAAGTGATTGATTAGATAGTAGAAATTTGACACGTCAGCTTTATCCTGCTGTAAATTAGGAGCTGCTCTTGTTTAAGCAAAGAAATGAAATGAAAATACTATGATAAATACATTAACACTTTAAACTAAGGAGTGTCCAGGGAATGCCTTGCTCTTTAAATATAGGGGAAGCCTGAGAATTAATTCTTTAAATTCATTTATATGCCAGTGCAAATTGCCTTTGTAAGAAAAGCCCAAACTTTTCATTGAATAATTGTCTTAAAGAACATTGATGCAGTGTGGACACAACACGCTTCGATACCAGGTTACTGGCTTAGCCGCCTGACAGCAGCTTTGAAGCACCTTTCCAAGCTCAGTTTTCTCAGCCTCCAAAAGGGAAATAATCACAAAAGAGAAGCTTCTAAAATAGAAATAATCATAAGAGTATTATAAGGATGAAAATACAATCTCTGCGAATGTGTGAGGGTTTTTTGGTGATTAATACTAACCATTACACTGAATTGTTATTTATTTCCCTGTAGGCACTAATTTCTACATGGCATGCTGTTAAAATGACACCATAGTAAAGTATTAAGTTTCTTTTTATTCAAAATAAATAGCCACATTTCTATTATTCCAGTATCTCATAAAATGATAACTCTGGAAACTTAAGATTCGTTATATGAGTGATTTTCATATGTATTTTAAAATGTTGTAATATAAAAATTCATTAGCTTCTTTGAAAGGATGATTAACATTCAAAAATATGTATAAAAACAAAAATAAATACATGTCACTTTTTTATTTTGATAAGTAGGAACTCTACTGATCACACAAATATTTATATGTTATAAAATATATATCTAAGATATCTTAAGATCTATCTTAGTTAAATATATATATGTATATGTTCATGAGCATGTTTGTGTGTAGAACTTTGGATAAATATTAAATAACATCATTACAATTGGAAACAATATTCCAGATTCACATAAACATCTAGAAAATAATAATCCTTTGAAATTGACCTTAACAAGATGACCCTCTTACTTAAAAAATTTAAATCTCTATGGAGATCATTCTTAATTTGTTTGTTTCATATACATATTTGTATAAATCCATTAAAATAGTAGAAAAGCCAGTCAAGAAATAAATAAACAGAGGTGCCAAAAAATGCACACATTTTAAGAAAGGAAAATATTGTATCAAATCTGTAATACTCAAGTCCCATTTGACTTCAGCAATTACAAGAGCTGCTCATCATGATTTGTATTCATCTTCTGTTATTGGTGTATATTATTACAATTTTAATACAGTTTTTCCTTTCTTAAAATACGATACATTTTTTTCATCCTCTGTATATGTATCACAACCTACTAAGAACAAGTGCAATTTTTCCCATGTATGCATATTTGGTATAATAGGCAAAGATTAACACAATATATAATCGAAACGCAATTAAAAAAAAACTGTAGCAGAACCTTCGTAGAAGGTTTATGAAAAAAAATTTTAGTAATGAGAGTAAAAAAAACTTCCTAAGCCTCGTAAAGAGTATCTATGAAAAACATAAAGGTCACTTCCTACTTAATGATGAAAAACAGAATTCTTTCGCCCCCAAATTGAGAAAAACACAAAGATGTCTATCTCACAGTTTTTATTAACCATAACAAGGGAATATAGAAATAAAAGAAAGAAATACAGGTTAAGATACAAGTGATAATAGTGTGTTTATCTGCACATGTCATGATGTGTTTATGGATAATCCTAAGGACATATTAAAAAGTGCCTAAAACTGATGAGTTTAACAAAGTCACAGTATTTAAGAACAGCACAAAACTCAATTTTACTTAATACACGAGAAATGAAAAACCTAGAATGAAGTAAAAATTGATTGGCAACACCAAATACGATAAAAAATAAAATACAGGTAATTAAGAATTAATTAAACAAAATAGTTGCTATGCTTGAGAACAGAAAACTATAAAATATTGCTGAAAAAATTAAAAACGGCTATTTAAGTGAGGATATATACTATTTTATTTACTTGAAAATTCACAATGGTTAGGAATTCAGTTCTTCCTAAATCAGGAAAGGAGTCAGAATCAAAATCTTAGGAATCTTTATAAAAGATTTTTTTTTTTTTTTTTTTTTTGAGGCAGTGTATCAAGCTGTTGCCAGGGCAACCTCCAAATCTTGGGCTCAAGAGATCTTCTTGCCTCAGTTTTTCTATTTTTAGTAGAGACAGGGTCTCGCTCTTGGTCAGGCTGGTCTTGAACTCGGGAACTCAAGAAATCCAACTGCCTCAGCCTCCCAGAGTGCTACGATTACAGGCGTGAACCACTGCAACTGGCCTCTTTATAAAAGAATTTGATAAGCTAATTTAATATTTGTACAGAAAGGTGAAGACTCAGAACAGCCCATGTGATTTTTTAAAATGAAAAACAGTATCAGAGGAATCAAATTAGCAAAAATTTAAGATTTATAATAAAAGCACACTAATTAAGGAGTATGAAATTGGCAAAAGGATAGACACATAAATCAATGGCAAAGAATTTAGAGTCCAGAAGTGTAAGCACAATTATTATATTGTAAGCTGGTTTTCAATAAAGATGCCAAAGAAATTCAAAGGGGTACAAATTCAGTAAGTGGAATTAGGACAGCTGGACATCTACATGGAGAAAAAAGGACTTTGGCATGTTCCCCATATGATACACAAGAAGTAACACAAAATTGATCACCAGGATATATAACAGCTAAAATTGTTAAAACTTGTAGAATTACACTTAGAAGAAAATCTTTATAAACTTCTCCAACACCAACAGTAGAATATTACATTATGTCACAAATAAAACCACCTCAGGCCTCTAAGAAAATAGCAGGTACGCGTTATCCAGGCGTCAGTTGGTAGCTAAGGATACTTAGTTTACATTTTCTATGAACTATACACTATCTTAACTTTGCTCTTAACCATTCACATAAATAAAAAAAAAAACACTTCTGCACAATGTCCACAGAAAGATTTGTGCTGCTGTTACAGCACAAAGTGCTGAATATAAGGCAATTTTTTTCTTATTTTTAAGTTACATGTTTTATTTTTGTATTTTTGAGGAGTAGTTAGAATATTTTTTATTAAATCTGACCTGCAGTTTTTAAGGATGGCAACATACAAGAATTATGACAATAAAATGAAAAGATAATTACCAAAACCAGTTGTTTCTCTGTTCATCCTGACAGACAGATGTAATGCTTTGACAGCTAACCAACATTGGTTATATATTTTTTCCTGCTATATCTATCCTTTTTCTTAGATCATATTAATTTCATTAGCTTGCTGGACTCCCATTTAACGGTTCAAATGAATATAATTTGTGCTTTTCATTGTGTAATTAAGAGGCCAGATAACAAGGAGAAGTTCTTGAAGTTAAAATGGCCAAAATATCGGTTCCCAAAATAACATATTGACTTCCCATTATTACTGCTATTAGAACTTATCTAAATTCTGCTCTTAGACTTTCAAACTGACTCTAAAGGTGTTCTTCACTCTACAAAAATCTCCTTTAAATCATACACATTTTTGAAAGGAGCAAAATATTCTTGACAATGATAAGATAAATTTCTCTTCATAACATGTTTATTTAGTTTTGAGTTATTATGAAGTCAATAATTGCCAACAAACCTAATTACTGCTCAGAGCAAAAAAATCAGTAACGACAATTTTCAAGAGTATAAAGTTTACCTACAATTTGTTTTCATAGACTTATTCTATTAGAACGTTGAAATATTTGGCAGCCCTCATGTAATATCAATCTTATTTTTCTGCACCAATATTTTTTAGGGTTTTAATTGGAGCTTTGCCAAGTTATCTAAGTTATGTTTTGTCATTGTCTTTTTTTTTTTTTTTTTTTTTGTAGAGACAGTCTCACTTTATCGCCCTCAGAAGAGTGCCATGGCATCACAGCTCATAGCAACCTCCAACTCCTGGGCTTAGGGGATTCTCTTGACCCCCAGTAGCTGGGACTACAGGTGTCCGCCACAATGCCCGGCTATTTTTTTATTGCAGTTTGGCCCAGGCCAGGTTTGAACCCGCCACACTCAGTATACGGGGCTGGCGCCCTACCCACTGAGCCACAGGCGCCACCCATCATTGCCATTATTGATGTCACTAAGAGGCAGTCCGAGATTAATGTGCCAATGACACATAATTGCAGTTGGGAAAGAACAAGCCAGCCGCAATATAACTTCATGAAGCATGAGAAGACATTTGTGACATTTCTGACACTATGTATGTTTCCTAAATAAATCTAATATATTTCACTCACTCATACTCACATGCCTTCATAACGCATTAAACACTGGGAGGCTTTAAAAACTTAACATTTCATATGTTTGTATATGCAATATGTATTTGTAATATGCAAATTATATTTCAAAAATTTTCATTTTCTCTTTTTTCATTGCCTTATTCTCACTAAAAAATCATATTTTAAGATCATATTCTATTTGTATTTCCCTTGGTATCCATACGATTTCAGACCTTTCCTATTTTTTCCTGTGTATCTTTTCTTCCCTCATAGTATCCACGTGACCCAGCTTCATTTAAGTGCCGCCTTTCTTTTCTTCAGCTCTTATCTTTCATCTATTCCCTAACTCCCAATATAATCTTAAATGCTAACTCTTTTGTATTTTATTTTATTTTTTATTTCAGGTTTATGATGGGATACAAACAACTAGGTTAAAACGTTCTCAATGGTTAGGTAAAGGCCCTCTTGTAGTTGACTCCCGCGCCTCAGAGTGTGCCAAATCCCCTCCCATTGTGTGCAACTCTTTTCAGCCTGAATGGGAGTTAGTGCTATTTTGTTTAAGTCCCTTTTGATGGACTGTTACAGACAGAGGCAGCAGCCCTCTGAGCACTGAGGCTATCTGAAAGACCTGGCCTCCCAGGTCAGTCCAGGCAAGATACCAGGATACCAAAAGACAAAGGCACAGGCGTCTGTGCAGGTGACAGTTGTTCCCAGGTCGGTCTGTCTCTGGAGAAGCTCCAGAGGCAAAGCAGGCTCTCCCCAGACTGAAGTGAATGTCCACCACTCTCAATACAAACAAAAACACAGCAACAACAAAAACTACAGTATGTCCCAGACGTCGCCTCTAAAGTCACCATACACAGGGGAAATGAGAAATTGTAACTAAACATCACTTTATTTGCAAAATATTCAGTCTAAAATTTTACAAGGAGGTGGCCAACACATAGAGAATGTGGTGTAAATATTTTGTACAATTTTATAATGAATGTTTTGTAAATAAAGGCATATTAAATATTTTGCAAATATATTGTAAATAAAGGCAGTATGTGTGATGACTTTCAGGGCCACTTTTGGAACACCCTGTAGATAAAATAACACAAATTATCTAAGATAAAGCACGACTTCTACTGCATACTAAGTGACATCCAGGAGGCAGGAAACTTAACTACATTCCCCTCAACTTACTGCATCAGGAAGCTGTGCAGTGAACAGTTACTCTACGGCCAACAGAGTTAGTGAACCATCTTTCCTTCATAACCACCTGCACACACTCCCACACCCAGATACGCAACACAGGGCAGCAAACCTATGTAGTTTCCTTTTTCTGTAAATACCAGGGGTGCCAAAAAATGTATACACATTTTAAGAGATATTGTTGAAAGTAAAACTGATCACTCCCCAAAGGTGTATGAATCGTAGGAAAAATACACGTTCATAGCATGTCCAGGTACACTTGACCAGTAGCAGAACCTTTCGTTCAACTTCAAAAAGTAATACGATAACATCTCTTAAAATGTGTATACTTTTTTGGGCACCCTCCATATGTTTAATGTAAGATGTCAGGAAGAAGAACGGGATAATTACTCCTTTCCGTACCCCACAAAAAAGGAAGGCCAGAGAAAATTCTCTCGAATCGACGTTGCAGAGGCTGCCCTGGGATGGTCCAACAGGGACACCTTCCTCTCTCCTCATTGACCCACTTGGCCTTAATGTAGGAGACATGTCGGTCAGCATCCCTTTCCTCGGTGCTGAGAAGAGCATTTCTACCTTCACTTCTCCCTGTTCATCTTCTGTAAAGGAAAAGGGATGTGAGGTGAGAGCTTCACACTCTGTGGGTCACATCTGTCTGTCAAATGGTATCAAGGTGTCACAGCACACATTGTCCAACACCTCTCCTGTCACTGTCCACCTAATCCTCCATTTCAAAACAGCTAAACGGACGACTTTATATGCTCTGACCACAAAGGAATGGTAAATATTTCATTTCATAAGCACGATGGATACGCTGCTTAACATGACTCCATCTTCCCACACTTAATATATATATGCACAATTATTATCTATTACTTAAAAATAAAACAAAAGTGCACATTGTGACATGGTAGCTTTTGTTTTCCTGTGGATGCAGCTTGTTCAGGTTGAGGCTCTGTCTTTCCAGCGTCCATGGAGCAGCTGCCCCGCCCCTGGTGGGAACGTCCTCTCCGACTATCTGCCTTTCACGATTTCCCACCTGGTAGCTAAGCAGGTGAGCTCAATACCGACTGGTACCTGGCCCTCTGTTCAGTTTTACTTACCCTTAAAGAAGCCTGTAGTTGACAGTATGAGACACTGGTCTGGCAGTTAAAAAAGATGATAACTCAGCTGCTTACTTTTGGTCAAACAGAAATTTGTTACAACTAGAACAACTAATACCCTGGCAAGGGATAGCGGACCTTACACTCCCCCACCCTCACAGCACCAATATGGAGACTTGGCAATTAGGAAGTTGTATCATCTCACTGAGCTAATTTTAAAATTAAGATAATGCAACCTTGATGGTGGTTTTAAAAATTAATTTAGATCATGAATGTAAAATGCTTAAAGTCGCACTTGGTGTGTAATATCACGGAGAAAGGTGGATAAAAGGGTTAATCAGATGACAACTACAGTGAGCCCACATACGCCTGACACCCCTGCACCCTTTGTTACCATATATTACCTTTGTTATGGACTGGATAGGCAATGAAAAAATCTTTCAAATACATTTTTTCTTAGTTTTTTTTTTTTTTTTAAGCCATGAAATAAATCCATAGACCTAATATAATCTTCAACTATTGAATTGGAAGTAGTTAAATTTTAAATGAACAAAGATAAGGCAATCTTACAGGGACTACATGTGTCATAGGAATAATCAAATATAAACTATTAATTTGAAAAAGAAAAACTCATTTGGAGTCTCGAAATATATTTATAAAAAAAAAAAAAGGCATCTTACCTAACATGTAGAATCTCTAAAATAACATTTAAAATGTAAATGTTAATTTACATTAGATTAGATTACAAGTAGATATTGCACTTTTTTTAGTGCCAAATTAATAAGTAAAGGGCTATAACTATTTAGAATCAAATGTTTCATAAAATTATTAAATTAAATTAAGTCAGTTTTCTATTGTAACAGGTGTCGTTTACTTTGATTCCCCACAATGTCATTAAATAATACAGATGAGTTAAATTTATCCATGGCTAAAAGTATCATGTCCTATGGGAAGATGTTTGAAAACAATTCTTTATTTACATAAATGGGAAGTCTTTTTGTGACAAGATATTATTTGCCTTCCAGCACATTAAAGAGCATGATTAAAATTATAATTACCACCAATATCACTACAGAATCATGGAATATTAGATTTCATCTAATCCACTACCTTCATTTTATAGATGAGGCAATTGGTTAAGTGACTTTCTGAAAGCACCAGAGCACCAGCAAAGTACGTTCCAACTTGGGGGAATATTATCACAATGGAAAGGTTACAGCTTTTTCTTCTCCAAATTGGAAGTAGAATCCTACTTAAGAGGAGCAAAGGTGATGATGAACCCACGTGATCCATTTGTTCACATGTCCTTTATGTAGCAATATTCACATTGTTAAACTAAATAGTGGTTGGTGATTTCCTACTTTTGATGGGCCGAGAATGCTCCCATTTTCTACAGAATCTACCAGTTTCTGGTGCAACACACTCAATTTAACTATGTCACCTGCCTGGTCTGGCCTGGGAGTACTTGTGACCATCTGTGAAAATGATCATATAAGTTAATAGACCATTTTACTGTAGTCAATGTGACCTTTCAGGTACATCCTGACTCTTTGACAAGCATAATCTATATGTACATGGGACCCAAGATTTATTGCCCGTCTCCCTTACTCGTACATCAACTCAAAAACTCCAAGTGAGATAGTTCACTTGGTCTTCATAATAACCTGGGGGTCAGTTACGTGAGCAGGATAAGCCACATTTCACATACGAGAGAACTGAACTTAAACTAAGTAACTTGCTCATGGCTGTGCCATAAATGTCAAAGTTAGCGCTCAGAGTCTGATCTTCTAAGACACACAGGCATTCATTCACCTGTGTCCCGCTACCTTAGCATATCTCAGCAATGGGGCTTTAAATAAATGAAGCCTTCCAGGATGAAAAAATTCAGCAGAAATCTACGAGTCACCTACTGCCTGCAAAACACTCTCAAACAGGTGTTCTGTGTAGTAATTATAATATCTAAGAGGTCTTTTGCAACAAACTGCAATGATATCTAATAGACCTTTGATTTATTCCTGATTTTGGTGGTCTCATTGTCATCCAACTGGTTAGCTCTGATGCCATGCTTGGGGATCTGCAGTCTCTGAACCCTGAAGCTTTCTGCAATTCTGGGCCATTGCATATATGATAATGACAATTTGGTGAAAGTTATTTATATTGTGTTGTTTTCCTTGCTTTCATTAAATTCTTGGAATTAAGAATCTTCTGAAGACAGAAGGTTTGGATCATCTCAAAATGCAGGCAACCCTTGAACAGCACTAGGTCCACCTACACATAGAATTTTTTCAAAAAATATGTGAGAAAAAATTTTGAAGATCTGTGACAATTTGAAAGAACTCACAGTTGAACCATGTAGACTAGAAAAGGATGTTATGTCACGAATGCATAATATGTGTACATACTATTTAATATTATCATTAAATACTATAAAATACACATAAGTCTACAGTAAGAATTTGAAACTTATCAAAACATCTGGGAGGCTGAGGCAGGAGGATCCCTTGGTCTCAGAGTTTGAAACCAGCCTGAACAAGAGCAAGACTCATCTCTACTAAAAATAGAAAAATTAGTCAGGCATTGTGGTGGATGCCTGTAGTCCAAGCTACTCAGCAGGCTGAGGCAGAAAGATGCTTGAGCCCAGGAGTTTGAAGTTGCTGTGAACTAGGCTGACACTATGACATTCTAGCCTGAGCAACAGAATGAGATGCTGTCTCACACAAAACAGAAACAAAACGAAACAAACAACAAAAAAAAAACTTATCAAAATGCCTATCAAAATATTTGCATAAAAACTCTTGGTGACATTATGGTGTCAACAGTCAAGAAAAAATGTGACCAAACATAAAGATACAATATTATAGCATAGCTGCATAAAATTAACTTGAGTACATACTGTGCTACTGTAATAATAACTTCATAGTCACCCCCGTTGGTATTGGGGTAAGTTCCTGTGTCATAAGTCTCCACTTACAAGATCATATGATACTAATCATATCTGCAATATGCAGGAAATTGCATACCATAATAAAAAGTGCTCTTTTGTGGTTCCCACATATTTTTCACGGTGATTAGTGCAATCCTGCAAACCTTGAACAAGACCACAGGACCCAGATGAAGTGCTACTAGGGATGCTGGAAGTGTTCCCAAGAAGAAGAGAAAAAAGTCATGACATTACAATGAAAAGCTGAATTGTTTCATATGTACTATAGATTGAGGGCTGCAGCTGCAGCTGTCCATCGTTTCAAGATAAATGAATCCAGTGTAAAGACCATTGACAACAAGGAAACGAATTCATGAAGCAGCAGCTGAAGCTACAATAGCAGGTACAAAAATGTTGCACTTTTTGCAAAGTGCCTTTTTATCTCTTCTTGAAAATAAAGCGTTTACACAGGTGTAGGACTGCTGTAAGACAGACATGCTTACAGACCCTACTGCCAATGGTGTGGGAGAGAAATCTGAGAGAGAGAGCATCACGAAAGTCTGGAAGGTCTACATCACTGAAGATGACATCACTGCTGCAGAAAGGCCTTGAAAGCCACCGGGATCACAATAGTAAATTCCTACTAGAGCAAACTGCCCAGATGTTGTGTATGACCTTCGAGAACTCGCAGCAAATCCAAAGAAGGAAAGCACGAAGACAGTTGATAACGTGGCAAAAATGCAGGGAGTGAAGGTGTTTAGTTTTGAGGCATCCAATTGGCAGATTTTCAACTGCACTGAGGGTCAGTGCCCCAACCCCTGCACTGTTTCAGGGTCATCTGCCCTAAAACAAGGTCCTAACTCACACCTGAACGTCGTGCAGCTCCTAGAGATAGACAGGATTTCCTTACTGGAAGGAGTGAGGAACAATCTCCAGCTTTCTCACCCTTCTTGACCAAGGAGCCTCTTCATTTAGGATGAGTGGAGTTTAACCATAAGTTAGAAGAAGAAAAAAGAGCAACCTTCCCCTACAAATCAGTACAAATTATAGGAAGGTATGCATGTTTAGGGGAAAAGTCACAAACTTGTGAGCATTTACTGGTCTAACCAACTATCGTGTTTTGCAAAGAGTATTAAGCTGGCAGGCAAGGGAGCTGTGCTCCCATGTGGGCTGCAGGTCAGCCCTCTGTCTGTCGGATCCTAGGCTGGAGTGAGTCCCTTCAATTCAACTATTTAGATAACCAGTCATTGACCAACTTTGGGACAGGCTTCTGGAAAAGATGTCCTTTATGTTGCCAAACACTACTTCCTCTACTTGCTCTATTTAATTAATACAGTTCTTTTAATTTAAAGAAAACACCATCCAGTAAAACAGTACTTCCTAAACTTAAAGAATTAGTTGCCTAAAGCTTGGGTTTAGAAGACACCTCCATATAAAGATGTTTCACGCACACTTGAAGCTTTACACTAAGAGTAAAGCTTGAATTTCATTGGAAGGATAAAAATGTCTTGGTGAATGGTGAAGAAAACTGATTCTCAGTATTTCAAAAGGTCCTCATAGAGACGAAAACAATAGGTAAAAAATTTAACAACAAGAAAAATTGTCAAGGCCAAGGGAAGAAAAAGAAAACTAATTAAAGTTCTACACCTTAAGAAATGATGAAGGGTCTTGGAAAGTATGGATATAGTACTTTATTCAGCTTTATGAGTCTAGAAAATGTAATATACACTAAAGCATAGCTAATTTATGCTTTTAATTGCAAAACCAAGTACTGTAATTGATTTTTTTTTTTTTTTAAGTAGGGGTAGTCAAAAGTAGATCACAATGGGTTGTTTCAATTGGCCCAGTAAGAAGTAAATTATAAAGTCCTCGTTTGTGCCTCACAGTAAAGAAAATCCACTAGCATTTTCTCTTTATTGGCATAATAGTTCTTTAGAATGGCTTACAACTGGGCTTATATTTCACACATGAATGTTTGATTGAATTCACCTGTTGTGATCTGCTTTAAGTGCCTACATTTTCAGTAGCAGCTGTAGATAGCAAGACTAAGGCTTTTAAAACATTTTAAAGTAATTCAGAGAGGTTTTCCTTTTTTTTCATTCTCACTTGAACATTAAACAAAAATTACTCAAGTTTGGAAACTCGCAGGCTGACAATGGAAGCTTGCTTAACCAACAGATTTTAGATCATCTTTCCTACTACCTCCCTGTGACAAGGCTTTCCAGGGACAGGTACAGGAGCCAACCTGCGCTGTTCCCTGTCACTTCTGTTGAAGTCTAGGCACATGCTCAACAGCTGGAGGGGTCAGGACGTTGGGCGCCTGTGACCAGTGCTGGTAAGTGGGGCATCTGCCTGCTGGACCATATGATAAGCCAGAAGCCCTTATCCCTAGAATGTGTCAGCCCTTAGGAGAAAGGATAGAAAAGTCCATTTTACATATACACATATGTATGTGTGTGTATGCATGTGTGTGTGTGTATAGTATCCATGAGGAATGCAGACAAACAAATTTCCAGCAAACAGAGTCTAGAGGTCTAAGTGGTTGCCTCAGTTGTCCTATTGAGGCATGAGAATGAATCCATTTTCATTTACCCTTTGAAAGTGCAAAGTATCTATTAATTTAAAAAGCTCTTCATGTGATTATTGCCCCTATTAAAGCCTACATTTGTCAATTTTTCATTCTTCAGGCAAAAATCTACCTAATCGGTTACAAACGAAAAGATTTTATACTGTTGTTAAACCACGTTGCATGTACCTATCCACTATGCTATTTAACACCCTTAGCAGCAAGACAATCTGCCCTGGGTTTCCTGAGTTGCCTCAGACAGTGAGAGACAACAGCAGGGAGATCTATGGAGATTCACACCCCGGCTCTGTCGCCCTCTGAGCCCACCTCCAGCCTCTTTGCCCTCATCTGTAATGTGGGAATACAAGAACGTTGACCGCTGACAGCCAGCTTGAGGAGGTAACCTATGTAAGAGTCCCTAGTAGAGAATCTGTTTTGAAAGAAATTCAAGTTCTTTTCTCCACGTTACATTTATAGTCCATCGCTTTATATGTTCTACTCCGCCGAGGCAACCCCAGAGAATGGTGCATTAACACTCTTCACAAGCTTGAAAATGGCTGCCACTTCCAGCCTTATCTTCCCTGATCTCTAACACTGCACACGGGTGTCAGAGCCCATTGCAAATGAAAACCATAAAATGCTCAGGAATAGGAAAGAATATTTTAAAGAAATAGCTATTAGACTGAAAACAGTTTTGAAAATCAGAATATTTATTGTTTTTAATTTTTGTTTATTTATTGTTTTTATTGTTGGGGAATCATTAAGGATACAAAGAACCAGGTTACACAGCTTGCATTTGTTAAAGTCCCTCTTAGAATTACGTCCCACCCCAAGAGGTGAGTCACACTCTGTGACCCCTACCCCCCTCCTTCCTTCCCTCTCTCCACTAAAAATCAGAATATTTAAAAGAAATATAAGACTTTCATCACTAAAGTCTCTTTAATCATGAAATTCTCTTATTAAAGCCTAAATAAGAGATTTTTTGAGATTTATTTTGAAGGAAGAGTAAATAGTAAAAGACAAAGTTGTGTTTACATATGAAACTATTCATTTTGCCTGAGTGCATGTGTGTGTGTGAGAGAAAGACAGAGAATAGTTTTTTAAACAGTATATATTGTCAGCAATCAACATTTTTCCAGAGCAGAAATGGAAAATTCTGTTCTAATTAAATGAAAATTAAGTAGTAAAATGTGCTTTTATTTTATTGTTAATTTTCCATTACATTAACCTTCTCATCAAAACTTCCGTTCATATACTAAAGTTTTTGACTGAACTTCATGAAAAAAGTTTAGAAAGCTTTATCTGATTATTTGTGTCCATGTAGAGAAGAAAATAAAATTCATATAAAAGACATATAAATGTAGCTATTGAGATGTATCTTGCATAGAAGGTTGAGTCTAGAAAACAGAATAAGATTAAGAACAAATATGTTGTATTTTCTACTTACACTACTTAGAACAGCTTAAAAAACTCCAGTTTACCTGAAGAATGATTTCTAAATACATTAGCCCTTTAGAGCTCCATATATAACTTCTGACTTCCATGTCAGTTTCTGAAAAAGAGTTTGTTTTAGTCATCTTTATATTCCCACCATTGAAAAAGAGATTAGTAAATAGTAGGTATTGAATAAATGTGTCCCAAAGCCCATGTCTCACAGTGTACTCACTGTTCCCCAATACAACTTGACTGTTTGCCCTTCAACATTTATGTTCCCAAGAGTATATAAACCAGCAAGGCCTTTTACCTTTTTCTCTGCCTATCTCAATTTATTTGTTTTGAGGACAAACTCAAATATCACCTTCTTGTTAAAGCCGACCATCTGAACCTCTTCAAATCTCCACCACAGAGAGTACCAGCTCTCCAGGGAGCAGCCCAGTCTGGATTAGTACCACAGGCATACCAGCTGCCCAGGGAGCAGCCCAGTCTGGATTAGTACCACAGGCATACCAGATGTCCAGGGAGCAGCCCAGTCTGGATTAGCACCACAGGTGTACCAACTCTCTAGGATTAACTCAATCTGGATTAGTACCACAGACGTACCAGCTCTCCAGGGAGCAGCCCAGTCTGGATTAGTACCAGAGATGTACCAGCTCTCCAGGGATTAACCCAGTGTGGATTAGTACCACAGAGAGTACCAGCTCTCCAGGGAGTAACCCCATCTGGATTAGTACCACAGGCGTACCAGCTCTCCAGGGATTAACCCAGTGTGGATTAGTACCACAGAAAGTACCAGCTCTCCAGGGAGTAACCCCATCTAGATTAGTACCACAGGTGTACCAGCTGTCCAGGGAGCAGCCCAGTCTGGATTAGTACCACAGGCATACCAGCTCTCTAGGGATTAACCCAAACTGGATTAGTACCACAGGCGTACCAGCTCTCCAGGGATTAACCCAGTGTGGATTAGTATGCCAAAGGACAGTGCAGAAAATTTAGGCCCCTCCTAAGAAGTTCATCAAGGTGCAGCCCAGGCTGGATGTTTGAACAGAGGAGCGAGATCAAGAGGCAGTTATCACATCTTTGCATTAGGAAACATGAGGCTATATCTAGAGCTGTCCATGGGGAAAATGAGAAAATGTCATGGGCAGATGGGCCAGGATGCAGGTGGTCCCAGACAGGGGTGGACACCTGTTGATTAGGAAGGATGGGGTCACATGGGAGAATCTGGTTTTCAGGGGTGGGGATCCTAGTACCTTGAAACACTAGAAGACTGGAGGCAGCATTAAGTCGTGACAAACGAGGGACATGAGTAGATAGAGATGTATGGGGGGATGTGGGAAAGTTCTCACAGCCACGTGCACAGTTCCCGCTGAGCTCTTAACACAGGTCAGGTCTACATTTTACATTTTATTGGAGTGATTTTCATTAGTGGCTGACTATGAGTACCATTAACACAAGGATTTTGTCTTTTCTGTTCCTTGTTGTACTACCAGCACCTGACGTAGTGCCTAACACCAAATATTTTAAGAACTCTTGGAGTGAACAGAAACAAACCCAATGTAAAGGAAAGGGGAGGTTGAAACTGTTGCAAAACAAAAATGGACAGAATTTTTGTCAAACACAAATCCTAGAAATTTGCTGTGAAAAAATATAGATATTTACATACGTAAATAAAATATAGTTATATTCAATTAGAGTTTTAAGAAGGCATGTGATTTAAGCATTTTAGCATTGTTAAAGATTCCTTCTGCAACTGGTTTACTTTTATCCCAAGTAGCCAGCTCAGACAGCAGGGTATGTTCTAAATGTACTTTGCTTATGAAATTTCAACTTCAGTCTCTCTGATAGGTAAATGAGAATCAGGATTGACACTTGACAGGCCTAAATATACCATGATCATTTATTCTCATGAATGAAAAACTACTGAAATTCAGAATGGCTAAGTGACTTGTGGGGTCTTGACGACTAAGTCACCTAAACAAAGTCTAAATGAACTATGTCTGACTTCCAAATCTGAGCTCTTCCCATGGCACACCACTCCAAATGACTGGCATGTTCTGTGGTTCAGATCTACTCACCTCTGGGGAGGGGGGTGGTTTTCATAGGGAAAACCTGCAGGTCTTGTCAATAATTAACACACAGCATCTGCACTGTAATTCCTAGTGGTCACAGATCTCACATAATTGATCTTCACACTATGTCAGGAGGACAGGCCTGGTCACATTGGTCCCATTCAATTGGTCACAGACTCAAATCTCTGAGTTTAAATAACATGCTTATACTCTAGCAGCTGGCAAGTAAAAAAGCTAGTATGGTTAATGGAGAATGTATAAGGTTGACTGGAATTCAATTTTAGAATAACCAATTTGTTTCAAATAATGCATCTCCAAGGAAGTAGCATGGATTATTTAATTTGGGGTGGGGGAAAAGAGCATTTATACATGAGAAATACTGAAAATAAGATAGACTAAGTATTGACAATGCCGCAAAAAAGGAAGCAAAAATTGTACACAAGTTACCGCAAAAACGTGCACAGATTTTTATGTGCTTCAAGGTTTTAGTTGTGATTATTTCTCTTGAAGTTTAATGTCTTGTATTCAAATGACACTCTTCATTAGAAAGTAAATGAAATAGGCAGATAACAGAACATGCTGTGACATTATAAACAAAGTTTGGTTAAAATAGGTCATTTCAACACACATTTGCTTCAGTTTGCATTGATTTGGGCTTTGCTAGATTCACTTCAACCCTTCTATCTTCCCTCAACCCTGCCCCCCAGAGTTGTTTAATTTGCCAGGATTTCCTTTAGTAGCTAAAAACTGTGAAGCTATCAAGGAAAACTGTGAAAACTAACTGCACCAATGTGCAATTTGCCAGTAAGAAACCCTCATTTTATGGTTCAAATTCACAGTTTTAAACTAGAGACAACCTTTGTGGAGGAAAAACACTGCTTGTTTTGATTAAAACATCCTCGTTGGCCTATACTCCTCAATTCTCAGGCACTTGATCACTCCGGGGGATGCCAAAGCATCATTTTAACTTTATCTGTGACGTTAGGCTAACTGGAGTTAGGCTGCAGTTGTGACTACAGATGGATATACCCAGGCTCCACAGAAGTCTACTTCAGTCTAGTCAGGAAAGTACTTTGAATGGAATTTTAAGTGAATAGCTCTATCCAAAAGTGGTTTGATTTCAAATATGGCTACTAATACCCTTCTATTTTGAGAGTTGTATTTTAAGGGTGACTCTCTGGGGTCAAGAAATATAATTTTCACAAAGGGCACTGGGACTCAAGTCTACAGTTTATTGAAGGAACAATGAATACCTTTGTAACAGAAAGTACATTTGACTGCTGCAATTAATGGCGACCCATTTTCTTTAGTACAATAAAAGTGTAACTTAAATCTTTATTTAAGTAAGTTTTTGGCTTGCTTTACTTGCCTTGCAACTATACATGAAATGATACATTATCTCTACTATAAAGGTGCTTCATGGGTACTAAATTATAAATCTGAAATAAATTACCCAAAAAGGCTTGGTTTAGAAAGGTTCTAAATTTCCCTACTGGAAGAGTACAAATAAGATATGGGAGCAAACAAATCAGTATATTCTCTCTTCTCTCAGTTAGAATAGGGATGTTTAAAAATGTGGGTAGATAGGTAATATTTCTGACATTTTCTCTAAGAACTCTATTAACATTATGAAACCATTATTGCTATTTAGAATAAAAGGTAGGAGAATTTCAATAAAGAAATCATAAAAGTAAATGCAGTCAAGAAATTTTTCTAAACTCTAGTTTATTAATTAAATAAAAGAACCTTTGACATAAAACCTTTTTTTTTTAATTATCTCATGTTCAATAGCCTTTTACAGTAACATCTATTTATTGACATTATAAAGGATGATATATGCAATGCAGGAACTTGTACAGATCCTGGCACTTACCTATGATAAATATCTCCATAATGACTCTCGTTTTTGTAGTATTTGGGGGATATTACAAGACTATTTTTTTAGGTAATTTTCCTAAAAGCATAATTTCTGAGTCAAAGGGAGTACACAAATTGTACAGTTTAGAAAAATGTTTTGCTAATTGCTCACAGAATTTGTTTGTCCTCCCATTAGAATGCTTTTTTTAAGAATTATTTTTCCTAAAACAAAACTAGTGATAGGAAATATATATATTTTTAATGTCTGCAAAAAGAGAGGGAACTGTTAAAAGATATATTTTAAAATCAAAACATTAAGTACAGTAAAGGCAGAGATAAACAAAAAGGATATCTTTTTTTTTAATTTTTCTTCATCCGTATTTTTGCTATTTTGACTTCTTTTTGACCATAAGAAAAGTAAAAAGGTAAATCATCTAAGTAAAAATAAAAATTCCAACAGCTCAGCAAAAACAAACTCATCATAATCAAATAGATTTCATCCCAAGCATGCAAGGATGGTTCAACATATGCAAATCAATAAATGTGATTCACCACAGAAAAACATAAAAAGAAAATACATATCATTATCTGAATAGATACAGAGAGAGGATTTGATAAAATTCAGCACCCTTAACAATCTAGATATAGAAGGAACATACTTCAAAATAATCAAAGCCATATATGACAGACACACAACCAACATTATACTGAGTGGAGGAATCTCGAAAGCATTCCCCCTAAGAACTGAAACAAGACAAGGGTGTCACTTTCACCTCTTCTCTTCAACATAGCACTGGAAGTCCTAGCCAGATCAATTAGGAAAGAGAAAGAAAAAAAAGTATACAAATAAGAAAAGATGGGGTCAAACTGTCCCTATTTGCCAATGATATGATCGTATGTCCAGAAAACTCTAAAGACTCCTGCAAAATAATACTATAATGAATAAATAAATTCAGTAAAACCTCAGGTTATAGATTAGAGTGTAAAAATCTGTAACATTTCTATATACTATTAATAGGCATTCTGGAAATATAAAAAACTCAATACCATTTCTAATAGCTGCAAAACAAGATACCTAGGGGTAGCTTCTGTGGCTCAAAGGAGTAGGGCACTGGCCCCATATGCCAGAGGTGGTGGGTTCAAGCCCAGCCCTAGCCAAAAACTGCAAAAAAGAAAAAAACAAGATACCTAGGAATACCTTTAAACAATGAGATGAAAGATCTCTATAAGGAGAACTATAAACACTAATGACAGAAATTATTGATGGCACTATTTTAAAAAATCTCAAGTTCATCAATTGGAAAAAATCAATATTGTTAAAATGTCCACATAGCCCAAAGAGATTTATAAATTCAATGCAGCTCCCATCAAAATACCAATGTCATTTTTCACAGAATTAGGCAAAATAATTCTATATTTCATATAGAATCATAAAAGAGCCCAAATAGCCAAAGAAACCTAAGCCAAAAAAGAAAAGAAAAATCTGGAGGCATCGTATTACTTGTTCTCATATTATATTCCAAGGGATAGTAACTAAAACAGCATGGCACGGGTACAAAAGTAGACACATCGATCAACGGAACAAAATAGAAATCTCAGAAATAAAACCACACACCTACAACCCACTGGTCTTCAACAAAGCAAACAAAAACATACGCTGGGGAAAAGATGCCCTATTTGATAAATGGTGCTGGGAAAACGGGGTAGCTATATGAAGAAAAATGAAACTGGTCTCATAAAAATAATGACTGGATGGATAAGAGACTTCAATGTGAGACCTGAAGCCACAAAAATTCTAGAAAAAGCTAAGGAAACCACTTCTGGACATTGGCCTAGGCAAAAAAATTATGACTAAGATCACAAAAGCAACTCCATCAAAAATAAAAATAGACAAATGGACTTAATTAAACCAAAAAAGCTCTGCATAGTGAAAGAAATACCCAATAGAGTAAACAGACAACCTACAGAATGGAAGAAAATATTTTCAACTATACACTGGACAAAGCACCAACATTCAGAATCTATAAGGAACTCAAACAAACTAGCAAGAAGGAAACAAATAACCACATTAAAGTCTGAGCAAAAGACATGAAATGACAGTTTTCAAAAGAAGATATACAAATGGCCCACAAACATATGGAAAAATACTCAACATCACCAATAATCAGGCAAATGCAAATTCAAATCAAAATGATATTACCACCTTACCCCGGTCAAAATGGCCATTGTACAATACCCAACAACTAAAAGACAACTGGTGCCAATGTGGTGAAAAGGGATCACTTTCCCACTTTTGAAAGGACTGTAAATTAATATAGGTTCTATAGAAAAAAATATATGAAGATTCCTCAAAGAATTAAAAGTAGACCAACTATTCCATCCAGCAATCCCACTAAGAGCCCAAACAGAAAGAAATTATTATATCAGAAAAGAAAAAAACCCTGCATGCATATGTTTATTGCAGCACAGTTCACAATTACAAAGATGTGTAACCAACTTCAGTGGCCGTCAACTGATAAGTTGATAAAGAAAATTTATATATGTATATTAATACATGTACATATACACCACAAAATACTGCTCTGCCATAACAAAGAACGATGTCTTTCATGGCAATTTGGATGGTCAAGGAAGCCATTAACTTAGTGAAATATCTCAGGATCTTAGGAATGGAACAACAAATACCACATGTACTCACAAGTAGGAGCTCAACCATTGGTATATATGGTCACACAGAGCAATTTAATAAACTGTGGTGTCTGGGAAAGAAGGAAGGATCAAAAGTTATCTATTTGATACAATATAAACTATCTGAGTTATGGCTAGACTAAAAACCCTGATTTCACCACTACATAATTCATTCATGTAACAAAAAACACTTGCTCCCTCTAAATCTATTGAAATTTTTTCAAATTCTGTGAAATGCTCTACCACATTTTTAGCTCATCTCCAGGATTAATCAATGGACTTATATGCAACTTACTTTCAGAACACACATCACTAACAAAAACATTTGAGTACTTAAGAAACCCAAAAGTCAGTTGAAACACACGTCAAGGCACTTTTTTCCTTTTTGCCTGCTTATTGAAGCATCTGTGAGAAAAAAACAGTCCATGTGCAGGAATGTGAGATGTGAGACCACAACGCATTCAGTGCGGTTGACTTCTCCCTTTGCAGCCTCGGAAGCCTCATTGTCTCCTCTCACGCTGAAGACCACAGCAATAATTTCTTAAGTCTAACATGTGCCAGTAGCCCATTACAGGCAAATAAAGGACATGACACCATAGTATAACACCATGAGTTATCTACTTTCATCCCAAATTTTCTTTATACTCAAATCCAGTTTCCCCTTTGGCAAACATTTGGAGACAAACATTGGGGAGAATGTATCTTTAGCAGTTTCTGAGATGTAGGGCCTTTATTTTGACTTGTCAGAATTTCTACAAGAATTTCCTAACTGGAAATCAGGAAACCAGAAATTAGGAAATCTTAAAACCAGATCCTATCAATATCCAGTCAACTTGCATTCACTGCAGCCTCATGCCAGCTCTGCTCCTAGTTTCTAATCTTTTCCTTACAACTAATCAATTCAGTTCTATAAATCTATTCTTGTAAGGTTTAGAGGAGCTAAAAGTTGAAGAAAATTTAAACCTCAGCATTGACTCAATATTTTTCAATCTGATTTATCAGGAATGACTGTTGACATGGTTATGTCAGCAGCCTCTGAGTAGAGGGTTTTCCAGGTTCTTGGTAATTGCTGGGAGAAAAGAATTTCTGGATGCACCCTGTAAGAGAAGCAAACAGCAGCCTTTTTATTGAGAGAGAGAGAGGGGAATAGAGAGAGACAGAACATAAGCAGGCTTGCAAAGAGCAGCTACACCAGAAGGAAATGATGTTTCTTCTCTGGAAGTCTTACAAATTGGGGGAGGAATATTCAAATCTAAGGGGTTGGCTTTTACTAAGAAGCTGAGTTGTAATTCCAGAACTGGGTTCCCTCCCATTTTCATGCTTCATATGGTTGTTTCAGAACTGCCGTGGTGATTTCAAGGAGAAATTTTAAAGCCACAATGTAAATGATACTGTACTTTGCCAAAGTTCACGTAAGGTGGCAAAATTAGCCAATAAGGTGGTTGGAGCTGCAGTTATCAGCCCCTCTAGTTAGCTCCTGCCTGATGGTTGTTTGCTTTTATACCTGCACCTGATCCTTAAGTTCCTGAATCTGGTCTCAGCCCTGTCTTCTAGTCACCTACTCTAACATACACAAAACATAACATGCACACATAAAACCTTAACTTAATATTTATTTTATGCCCAGATTACTAATATCAGATATTAATATACTCCTTTCATTTTTGTACTAACCTTTTGTTAATATGAACTCCCTTTGAAGTCATACGTTTTTCATTTTTAAAAGTCAAGGCACCATTGACATAAAAGTAAAATTCACTTACATTAGTGGTTAGTTCTACAAGTCGTGATGAATGGATACAATCCAATAATCTCCACCATAGTCAAGATACAGACTGTTTCCATTATCCCTCCAAATTCTCTCCTACTTCTTTGCGCTCTACCCCTTCAATCCCTCCCTACTGACCCCTGGCAACCACTTTTCTTATAATATCTTACAAATGGAACCATATAATATGCAACCTTTCGGGTCAATCTTCATTTACTCAGCACAGCACATTCGAGATTCATCTGTGTTGTTGTCCACATCAGCAGTTCATTTCTTTATGTTGTTCAGTAGTAATGTACTGGGTAGATAGTCCACTCATCATCCATTCCAAAACTGAAGGACATTAGAATTGTGAAACCACATTTTTATGTGTCTTTTTTCTTTTTCTTCATTGGAACATTTAAAATGATGTGATCAAAAATTTTTAGATACTTAAAACACTCTTAGGTTATCTTCTCTTTTACAGCCTCTGGTCTGTGGAGATTATATTTGTCTTTACTCTGAAATTTTTAATCAATGGATTATTCTTTTTATTTCATTCTCCTGTTATTGTGGACTTCAAGGTACACAAGAGAAGGAACTCCATTCATTCAAAGGTTACCATCGCTTCCACATTTAAAGGCTATATGTCTTCAAAATAAGTGCACTTGCCCCCAAATAATGGAGGCTGTTTAACTTATTGTTATATCATTAAAAAAAAAAATCAGGCACTAGTAAACGGAGAGATGTTTGATTTTGCTTTTATGTTTACGTAAGCATATGGGATTTGTTTCTTTTGTAAAGAGGAGAGGGGACAAGATTTCCTTTCCACATCCTCTCTTACTGAAAATTCTGCCATCGTGCCGTAAAGAAAGTAACAACAGCTATTGTTTTAAAAATAAATGTCTCCATGCAAATTGGACTTAATAAAATATTAACTATTGGTCATACTTGATAGAGACTATTATAAAGAGTGTCCTATCTATGTCATGTGTGTTCTGCTCTTTTGTAAATAGTTCATAAAATTGTGATTTTATGAGATTGCAATTGGTTGTCATCTTTGTATAGCAACTGGGAAACATAAAATAAAAATGAATTGAAAACAGTACAATTGTAAAATGATACAGCACTTAAACAAGTATACGAAATTCAAATTATATCTATCAACACTATAGGAAAGTATATCCCTAGTTAAACAGCTTCTATTGCTCCAGCCACCTAATTATGATGCAGAATATGTGATGTGAATATGCACAAGCAGATGTGTGTCTAAAGATATTCATTCAGCTGACAGCTTTCCCCTCCTTCAAGCAGAAAATCATATATATGGTTAAAAACATGAAAGGGAAATATATTAGTAACATACTTCAGAGAAAATAAAGAATTAGCCCTCTACTCATTTACAAAAAAAATAAGAGAAGGCAAGATGCATCTACTTATCCATTTATGACATGTTATGTCCTTTTGAGAAATAAAAATAGTAATGTGTCTCCTATATAGAGTTAAGTACTAAATATTATTTAAAGGATATATGTGTGTATAACCTAAAATACAATTTTCTCTTTTTTTAAAGTAAACTCTCTTAAACACAGGGGCAAAAGATTTACATGTTTATCTACAGTCTTTATAAATCTTTGTAATCATCTCCTGAGTCTCACAGCTAATTTGTATGACTTTTTTATCCCAGAAAATCTAATCTGAATTAAAGTTATTTTATGTTTATTGTTTAAACAAAGGCTAAGATATAATCTGTGATATAGATTTCTATTATGAAATGTAGAAAACAGGAAGAAAAACTGAACAGAAATTCAATGACATTTTGATAATCTCTTGGCAAAGAAGGTAAGAGGAACCTAGTCTGCAAGAAATAAAAGGTGGGGGAAGGCATCACGGAACATAATTTATCACAGGAATTGAAGAAAGTTCTAGAAATTTCTTTTTTTCTTTTTTTTTTTTTTTTGTAGAGACAGAGTCTCACTTTACCACCTTCGGTGGAGTGCCGTGAAGTCACAGGACCCACAGCAACCTCCAGCTCTTGGGCTTCTGCGATTCTTCTGCCTCAGCCTCCCGAGCAGCTGGGACTACAGGCGCACGCCACAACGCCCGGCTGTTTTTTGGTTGCAGTTCGGCC